>JAAEAF010005200.1:0-58001 GCA_011037195.1 Triatoma infestans
GGATCTCACCGCACTTTCTATTTCTCGCTGCGCTTTGCATGCATGAACGCCTCAAGACTCAGACAAAATGTGATAGACTTACTGACTTGAATATAAATATATTTTCATATAATGTACAAAGAACTTTTCTTTTTTTTAAATAATAATTAATAATAATAAGAATAACAATAATAATAATAATAAATAATATAAAATAAATACAATAATAATATAATGTTCACAGAAAATCGTGAAAAAAAAAATGAATACTATTCAATAAAACGGTATGATTTCGATGAATTAATTGGACCATCTCTATTGTTTCCTTATATATACCATATTCTAAGAAAAAAAAAATTTTTTTGTAATGAGGGGAACTCGATACAAAATATGATGATGGTTCTTTGGAGAACAATGTACAAAATTTCTTCCATCTCTACCATTTTTAGGATTGATAAATACCATTAATAATATATTCTATTGGAAACCTCTTTCACTGTATTCATAAAGTAATTGCAAAAAGTTTTATATTATTCAGACATACAGCCTCGCATCCCTTGTAAACTATGGTTTGACCAGTTGGATGGACGAAGGCATTTTTATACCACGATAATGGGATTGAGATTTAACCATAACCTCACCAAGCCGCACCTTTTTAAAGTACATATCGCAAATAGTGCCAAATGCGATTGTGGTGATGGGGAAGATGGCAATCATTTGCTCTTTAGCCGTAACAGGTACAGTAAGAAAAGAGGAAAGTTTTTAACCGAACTGTCCCGAGTATGTACGATTTTCTTGTAGCGCAAAAAGCATATTGGCACTAATGGAAAAGGAAGCGCTTGTTTGCATATATAAGTTCATCAAAGGGACTAAAATGAAAATATAAGTCGGACTAGGATTATCTTGCGGTATACTGGTAGTTCTATGTTCATTTCGCTTATACTAGACACCAAAACAACATAATATAATATATACACAGGCATTAACTATAAAATTGTTTCAGATATGACATGTCTAAAACATTAAGAATAAGAGCCGCATCGCTCAAGATACCCTTACTTCTGTAAGGGTGGAGAATGAAGAAGGGGAACAGTGTGCAGAAGCCTGATGAAAGTTTACAATAGACATGTCAATTTGAAAAGATAGGGCTGGTTTTTTTACTCTTAATATATTGACAAGTTGGAGGCAATTAGAAGCCATTAATTAGTAGATATTAATGCCAATATGTTGTTTTCCCCCTCAAAAACAAAATAGCTGGTTAATGCAAAAAAAGACAAAACCACAAAATAAATAAATAATGGAGCACGGCGATGGCTTAAATATAAGAAACTGTGCTTGAATTTGACCAACTCTCAATAAAAAAAAAAATCATCTATTTCGCATTTTATCTAAACATTTTGCCAAAATTGCAATATCAATTTCCTTTATCTTGACTTTATGTAATGATGACACCTTTTAATTTTCAATTACAATTTCATCCTCTTTCGAGATAAAAGAAAATGTAAGACTTGTGATAGCCTTGCCTTAGGTTGAATCATTAAATTAATGAAACAGTGGTATTAACATTGTTATCAAAGGTTTGCTACTATACTCATAATATTATAAAGTTTTCCCAAGCATATTACTTAGATTTTTATTTAGAAACAAATAAAGTTATATAAAAAATAAATAACTAAATAAATAAAGATTATGCTGTTAGAGTACTACTTTGTTGAGAATATTCTTTTGACATCATACTTTTCTAAGAAGTTCCTTATAAGTTGGTTATTTACCTTTACGAGAAGAATATTTACCTCAGTAAACTTTCTATAGAAAGTTCCCTAAATATAATAATTTTTTTTTCTTTTTCTTATTTCAATGAGTTCTATTTCAGCAAAGTACCATTTCTTATAATTTCCTCCTTGCAAATACCTAAAAAACTTACTGTTTACATCAATCTCCAACAATTTTTTTATGTTGTTGTAAATTGGATTTGGAGTTTCGGTCATACAAAATAACTCTTTTTAAATTTGTACCGACGTTTCGGCAAATTTATTGCTGTTCTATACAAAGGTTTTAATACAAATCAATAAACAATAGAAACAACATAAAATATGAACTTAAAATAAATATTTTCAAAATAATTTTTTTTTTTAAATAAACTATATAAATAAACTAAATAAAAAGGTATGATATATATAGCATATTTAAATTTATTTTAAACTATTGTTGTAGAACAGATCAATATTAAACTAAATCACAACTAATAAAACTTTGACAATATGTGGCATATATAAGAGTAAAGTATGGAAATAACTTAGGAAATGTACTTACAAAAATTTTCAGTTAGAATTCCAGTAGTAATTAATCTAGTTTAACCTGTGACATACCATCGCCAAGTGTTACGGACATTGGATGGGTCAAGGTTTATAAAGGGCTAGGAGAGCGGGTGGGAAAACCGTGTCTTCCAAGGGAAATTCCAGGAGATTGTTATAACTGAGGGATAGGTTTTTGGTGTCTGTTCTAAAATTAATAGATAATTTATCTTTTTTAATGTGAATCATTTCCAATATATTTCTTTTTTTATTATTGTTGTTGATGGAGAGTATTTTGGTGTTTTCTATGTCAAATTCATGTCTGTATTGTATGCAGTGTTTCGTTAGTGCTGTAGTCATGTCAGTCGGTTTTTTCGTTTTACAGTCGTATTTACGTTGGTACAGTCTATTTTTTAAATATTGAGATGTTTGTCCTACGGATGTAGCTGGGCATTGTAAACAATTTATTTTATAAATTATATCTGATAGTAAAGTTGTGGGTGTGGGGTCTTTTAGTTTAGAAAAGAGTTTTTTTAGAGGATTGGAGTTTTTGTGAGCAATAGAAAGGTTATATTTCTTGAAAATTTTAGCTATTTTTTTCTGATAGACCTTCTACGTATGGGATAGAGATATAGGATATTGGAAGTTGCTGTGATGGCGTAGAGGGAGTCAGGTTGATCACATTATCAGTGGCTCGTTGATATAATATTTTTTGTATAATATGAAGGGGATAGCCATTATTATCTAAGGATAATTTTAACTTGTTCTCATCATGGAAACGGGGATGGCTAAGATGAAGTACACGTTTGGTAAAGGATTTAACAAAGTTGATTTTCTGGTATGATGGGAAAGGAAATGGAGGAATCAGTCAGAACGTATGGATTTCATTAACCAATTGGTAATAAGTGAACCATTTTCTTCACGGATAATCGTCATGTCTAAAAAATTAATTTTATTATCTATTTCTACTTCGTGTGTGAATTGTAAACGGGGATGGTATGTATTAAAGGTATTCAGGATGGTGTGGATATGTTCTTTAGGGACAGCGGTTAAACAATCATGAACATATTTGAAGAAAAAAGGAATTGTAAAGGGTAGTTTTTTTTAATAGAATTTTGAATTAATTCAGACATGATGATATCCGCAAGAATAGGTCCTAGGCTACTTCCCATGGCTATGCCAAAGATTTGTTGGTAAAGGGTTCATTGTATTGAAAATATCCTGATTTACAGCAATGGGATAACAGAGATATGAATTTTTCAAAAAGGATATTAGTTTTATTCTCTAAAAGATAAAAATTCCTTTTTATAATTTCTATCAACCTTTTTATATTTCTATATATATCATACTCTTTATTTAGTTTATTTTTATAGTTTATTTTTAAAAAAAATTGTATTCTGAAAATATTTAAGTTCATATTTTATGTTGTTTCTATTGTTTATTGATTTCTATTAAAACCTTTGTACAGACCCTGAAGAAGGTAATAAATTTGCCGAAAACGTCGGTAGAAATTTAAAAAGAGTTCTTTTGTATGACCGAACCTCAAAATTCAATTTACAACATTGAATACAGCGGTCGTAACGAACACCAAAAACATCAATTTGTTTGTAGTTAATTACTTTGCAGTTTTCCAATATCTTATAATTTTAAGGCAAAATTATTTTTTTGCCATGAGTAGTATTTTTCAGATCGTTAATATAATCAATAATTTTAGCTGTAGTATGGATTACTTCATTATCATTTTGGACAATTTTTAGAATGATTATCCCTGTTAATGAAGTTTCAAAAAATGTGTAACGCCGCACTTCCGTCCGGTAAGGCGATTTTCTTTAAAAAATGAAATAAAATAGCCTATAACAACTCTGAAATAATGCAAAAGAAACTTTGCAAATGTACGTAATCTCTAAGAGATAATCCTCATTGTTCAGGTAAGATTAATGAGGAGAGTGTGTTATTTAATTCTTGTTGGGACAAACTTGGTTACAAAATAACTCCTCCGATTTTTAAATTATATATTTTTATATCTTAAAAAACAAGGTCGTTTCTACTTAAAGAGGTCATCTTCAGCTCCTATAAAATAAGTCATCTAAGTCATTATCTTTTCCATTAAAGGAAAAAATACATGATTCACTTATTTATTGATATTGTCTGAAACATTTCTATTACAGCTGGATTCATATTTTTACTTACTTATTACTACTTACTTAAATGGCGCAACAATCCACTTATGAGTCTGGGCCTCCTTAATAAGCCTCCGGCCGGCATCCCTATTTTGTGTGACAGCCATCCAGTTTGTGGTGCCAAGTATATTTTTTGCATCCAAGGTAACACCATCGATCCACTTTGCCTTCGGCCGGCCAATATTTCTAATACTGTGGATCTTTTCATTTAATGCTAAGTGCCCACAAAATAGTCTCGAGGCTATTCTCATAACTGGATAAGGGCCTGAGAGCACTCTCGGAGACAAACCCGCGCAGTTCTCTGAGAGCGTGATTGTCACAAGTGGACATGTTGATTCCTGCTCTCGTGACTCAGTCACCAGTCTTCCGTCAGTGTTGGAAGATTCTTCTCAGTTCTCGCAGCTTGAATTCATTCTTGTGTGTATTTTTCATTTTTCTTTCGGAATTCTATGTTTTTATTTAATTTTTATTTGTATTTTGGTTAATTCTTTTTTAACCTTCCGATAGACGCGCATATAAATGGGACATAAAAATGCGCAGAGTATCTGAACGATAAATCAAGTAATTTCAAGCGATGATGTTCACTTAATTCCAAATTTTGTCAAATACAGGTGTGTGTTAAAAAATAGAAAACGCACACAGTTATGAATTTCGATGTTTATTTTGTTAATAAAACACAAACACAAAAAAAACTACAAAAGTTGAGAAAAAGAATAATTTTTTCTGTTCAATTTAGAATCAGTACAAATTGCACTGCAGACATCCGAATAAAATTTCTGAACTGCTGTGCATCTTCCAACCGCAACTCATTTACGAGGGTTTGAACAACCTCTGAATTCATTTCGTCGATCCACCCATTTCCTAACCCAACATTCTTTTTTTTTCACTTTCCGCTCTTTCGCAGTTTTATACGCAATTATAAAAGCTAGGGCCTGACGCGAATCCATTAAGAAAGAAAAGATAAAAATAAACAAACTGAGATCAAATCAAACAATTGACTGTGAGTTGACTCTCATGTGCACACG
Source organism: Triatoma infestans (assembly GCA_011037195.1). Lineage (NCBI taxonomy): Eukaryota > Metazoa > Arthropoda > Insecta > Hemiptera > Reduviidae > Triatoma > Triatoma infestans. The sequence goes on from JAAEAF010005200.1 coordinate 5,479, forward strand.
AAATGCTCCTGGTCTCGAGACTGCAGTGACTGCCGAGTCTCAGAAAACTGTCTCGAGAGCGAAAGTGATCTCAAATGGACAACACCCTGAGACTGATCTCGATACTTTCTCTTAAGACTTTGTCTCTAGTGGACACTTAGCTAATAATAATAACACAAGTAACAAATAAATAATAATAATAAAGTAAACACTAGCTTTAAAGCTCCTGTTCCTAACCGGGCCATATATTTTACAGGCGATGTATTTTTCTTTCAAACTTATATCTTTTGCCTTCTGTCTTTCTGGTTGTCCAGGTTTATGAGTCATAGGTGAGAACTTGACGAATTGGTGTTTTATAAAGACCCAGCTTCATCCTTCATGAAATCACATTGATCCGGAGCTGTTCCTGAGCACAAAATATTCATTTTTTTTTTTGTATAAAATATGGCTATTGTTTAGTTTCTTATATCGGTAATTAGTTTATCATTTTATCAATTTACTGAACACAATTTACTATGACTTAATGATTAGAATTTTAAATATCTATTTTTGTGTACACATTAACAGCGCTACAATGGGTTGCTGGCGTTCTTTAGTGTGTAGAGCTACAACTGACAATGTTAATGAATTCTAGCTCTATTTATAAATGTTTGTCTCTTTGTCAGTTATTTTGGATGTTTTGAAATTAAACGGATAATAGTGTTGGTTTGCGTGTTTGGCTAGAGCTGTGTTTGTTTCATTTTGTTGGTTGTCTCTTTCATGTTCTTTTAATACATTCTTGTGGTTAAATGCCTCATGTATATCTATGCCCTTATTTTAAGATGTAAAAATATATAAATTAAAAATCGAAGGAGTTATTTATCATCAATTTTATCGCAACAAGAACTAAGACATACATAATGTTAAAGGAAAAAATTATAAAAGAGTTTAGCTATAGCTTCAAATCATTTATTAGGAAACAGGATGTTTAAATGGAAGAAAATACAATTTTTTTATTTTTTTTTTTATAAGAAATAAGTTGAAAACAATATATAAGAGGAAATTAGTCAGTGCAAATAAATAAAGAAGAATAATAAAGGAAATAAGAAGCGGAAACCAGTTAATAAAATATGCATAATAAAGTGTACAACAAGATATTGGGGGGATGGTATGGTAAAATGAGGAAGTAAAAATGAAGAAGGTGATGTAGTAACCAGAAACAGTATGGTGAGTTGCGCTGCCTTCGGTGGCGGCTGTGTTGAAGAGGCGGCAGTAGTTCAGTAGTGAATAGGGCTGACAGGCCAGCGGATAGGGCCTGTCAGAGTGACATGGTGCCCGCTATTGAGTGTGTGAGACGATAGTGAGTGTTGTTTTTTTTTTAATTTTGGTTTTATGAGTGAACAAAACTGTATATTGGCTAAAATTTTTTTGTTATTATATTTGTTTTTATATTTCGGCGGAAAATCAACAATAATTTAACAGGTTATTATAAATTTTTATTTATTTTTCTTTATAAATATAATCTTAAACATTCATTAGATATTAAAGTAAAACAGGAAGTACATGAAATTTTGAATTTTTTTTTGGGTTGAGGACTGCTTTCTGATAGAGTACATTTCTTCTACAAAGTTCTAGAAACAGGGAAATTATAATCAAGTTAATCATTAATCATGGTAAAAATGTTTTTAATTGAGTATACTAATTATTTGATAATTTGGTACTGCGAAATAAATCGCTTAATAGCAAAAATTTCAATACAGTTTTGGAGACGTTTCCTTCTGATATAAATGAAACAATTTCATTTAAAAAAAAAAAAAACAACTAAATTTTGTAGATATCCCAAATATATTTTTAACAAAGAAACAAAAAAACAAGATATCTTTAATTATGTATATAATTATTAAATAAATAAAGCAATAAAAAAACTAAATCAAGAAGCTGTTAGATGGATAAAGAGGCCAGCCAACACAGTTGAGGTAGTCCATGAACGTGTACCCAGTTCTCTCACTTGTTGCATCCTCAACAGGTCATCATCCTGCACCATAAAATATCTCAGCCAGCTTCCGGTTTATCGCAAACTTTGACCTTAGCTTACAATTAATTAGATTACATTAATAACTTAAATAGTCACAGTTTAATAGATTCCAAAGTATTATCAAATATTTGTTTAAACACAATAAAATTTGTAACATACATAAACAAATCTACAACAACATTAATAGTAAATTTTTCTATTAAAAACAAAAATAATAAATATAAATTTATCAGAAAAGTAATGATTACCAAAAAAAAAAAAAATATAATAAAAATGAAAATGTCCATTAAAAATGTGAAAACAGAATCCGGGCAGATGTGCAGTAACACGCAGGCCTTTACCATTCCTTGCTGTTATCAAAAAATCAATAAGCGAAAACCTCTCATTTTCCGGAAATCTGTTTCAACCATCATTACAATATGAAACCAATATTATCAACTAAAATTCAAAAATATTGAAGTTATTTCTGTTGCAAAAAAAATTAACTTAGTTTCACTTTTACTATATTTATTCTTTTTTTTTTGGACCAGGTAATTTTCCATTGTTAACATTTATCATCATATCTTATCTAATGTACACAAAAGATTAGGTGGGGGTACGTGTTCCAGGAAATATATTATACTTTTTTTTTTTTAATAAACAAACTTTTATTAAAAATATATTGATTTTTCGCAACTTATCACATTTTGATATTCACAACTTATCACACATTCAGTCAAGTTAAAGGAAAGCAAACAAAAAGCATTGTAAAATAATTAATGTTCATGGACATGAACAACCAATCAGATTCTTGCCCAATCAAATATGTCTTCCAATCAAAATCAATGTTTCTTCTTTGTTGAGCAAAAGTAATATTTAATAACAAAAAATTCTTCAAACTTAATCTTTATTGAAATAAACAATTTCCTTTTTTTTAATTAAAATTGAAAATTACTTGTATAGAATTAATTATTACTTGTAAATAAATAAAGAATAAAAAAAAAAATGTAAAAATATACCAAACAGGCACATTACATGACCAAGAATTAAATTCGCTTTCTCAGTAAAAATTCTTTGAATTGTGACTTTATATTGTTAAAATTGTTACATAAGTTTTAATTTATTATAAAGCCACTAAAAGAGCTGATTTAGTAGAATTGTTTATATTACATCTGCTGGCCTGTTAACAACAACAATGGATACATTTGTTTGGTTTCCAAATGATTGGTGGTGTTTGTTTGTGTTTTTTAACTTTACCTTTTATCTTGATTTATAAATTTATTTCAATGAATATTTTCCATTTTGAACTTAACTTCCACTTTCTTCCATCTTTAGCTGCTTGCCTAATATTGAAAAAGTTTTTACTTTTTCCGGGCAGATGTGCAGTAACACGCAGGTCTTTACCTATATATATCTATGAATAACGTAGATATGTGATAGAAATATACATTATAACTTCAAACAATTTAATTTTTCCATTGTTTTCTATCTTTCTACATTAATTAGGGGGTATAATCTAAATGATTTCCTTTGCGCAAGCGACATGCAATTTTTTTTTTCTGTAGGGACTTTAGTATATAGACTTGTAGTTCTCTTAATTAAAAAATAGAAATGAACAAACTTTTGCATCGAAAATGTTGCAAGTCTGGAGCTTCACATCAAATTATTTTTTTATTTTCTCTTACCGTTGATAGAAGAAATATTGCGATGATGTCAGAATGTTATTGCAAGAGAGAGAGAGAGAGAGAGAGAGAGAGGCGCCTAATTTGGCAAACCTATGCACCTCCTCATTCCCAAAAATGCCCATATGATCTAGTACCCAGACTAGAAGTACATCGTTCAAAGAAGAAAACTCTTCCAGGCTTTTAGAACATTCCGAATAGTACCAACCTGGAAGTGAAGACACAAGAACTCAGCGCCTTCAATGCAGCTTGAGTGTCCGAGTAGATTCAAACACCTTTTAAGTAAGTGTTACGTAATCTCTCATCCAAAATACACCAAAGAATAGCATAAACCTGGAATAGAGTGGTCCATTCACTAAGTGATACTGCCAAGTGATCTTCGGTCTCAAAATAGACCGCAGCTCCAGATCTACCATCCATTCTGGAATCGAACGTATAATACCGGAGGTAATTATCAGGTATCGCATCAGACGGTGCCCAATCTTAACCAATCTTCCTTAGAAGGTAAACCTGATACTGTAAGAATGATCGAAACTAAAGTCTTCAACATTCTATCAGAAGATTAAAGTTCCTTTAACTAATATTTCTAAATTTTATTTATAAAATATAATTTTCTTGCTTCCATCACAACAACATGGCGGTTTTATTAAAGTTAGTATACTAACTATACTTCCATAGACTTACCGCTTTTGTTTGTAACTTCTTTTTTTTCCGAGAAAATTTATTTCAGGGAGGGTTTTTTGAGAGGGGTGGGGTACTTTCCTCAAAAAAAAAAATGTCGTTTGATTAAGTTTAGATTCTCCACATTGAGAAAACATTGGAGACGAACTAATTATTTAGTAGAAATTGTATAATGTAGAATTGCAGGCGGAGAAAGTCTATGAGATTTCACATCAATTATTTTCAGTTAATCGATTTTTATTTATTTATTAAGAACTGTTTAAATTTTGGAAAACTATTGCGTCTAAAAACTTTGAATTTAAGTTTGATGAAGCACAACATACAACTTACAATAATAATTTCACAGACAAATACAACAGACATATGACATATGACATTTGATTTAGCAACACCAATAATAGCGCACTAATAATACGTGAGAGACGGGGCTAATAAATAGAGAAATTAGATTTCAGAGAAGTTGAAAACTAAACAAAGATTATTACACACGGGGATGGTTAGAGTATAAGCAAAGGAGAGAGGTTACCAAGATATACTAGAATTCTATAGAAAATCTAATTAATTGGATTGAAAAGGTTCTAACTTGTTTGTCTTCAAATTCATCGACATAAATCTATTTATCTTTTGCTACTTTACAAATCGCCATATCATATATCTAGTTGTAAATTGTTATAAATCATTCATGTTCTACAATAATATATCTCGAAGCCTTTTATTTTAAAATATAAAATACAAATAAAAATATATTTCCTTCTAAAAGTAAAAGTTACAACAAAAGACTATGTACAGGGACAATAAAAGTCCATCAGTGAGGTCAATTATTACTGATTAAGTTTATATAATATATAAGTATAAATATTTATATTCATATTTGAGAAAGAGAGAGGGTGAAAAACACTTTATTTTTACTACGATTTTTAAACATTTATTTGATTTAGAATTTTGAAATGGAAGTCCCATGCAGATTTACAACATTTAATAAGAAACTACAAGTTAAGCTATCCATTTAGATATATAATTCCATTGCTTTGTTTATCAAAACAGTGAAAAAATAAACTTTTCAAAACCGGACAAACTGTGGAAAACAAATGAAACATATCCTTTGGCATCAACATGTCACATAATGAGCAGTGGGGCACTATCTCAATTAACATTTGCACATTATCTCTAGAAGATCTACAATTTAGAGGTGTTTACGTTCACCTCTCGCTTTTATAATCCAGACCATCTAATCAAGAGAACATTCATTGTTTATATGATTTTATTCTCTCAGTTCTTAGTACAGTTGTTTATATAATCTTCCAGAGAGGTAGAGTTTTTTTTTGACTTTATTAATTTAAATTTGCTTAAATTGACATTGTAATTTATAATTTTAATTTTATGAAAAATACGAATTCAAATTATGTATACAACTGAAAATTTTAAATTAATTAAATTTAAAAAATCCTTATCTCGAAATTCTATTAATATTAAACTAATTTTATAATCTCAAGTTAAATTAATTCAAATAAAATAATAAAGTTTAAATAAACATTAGCTTTAGGATTTATTGTTCATGTTTATTAACAATTATCTTTTTGGAAATATTTCTCTTCAAATATTTCTCTTTGTTAATGAAATATACAAACAAATAATGTATACCATTTATGAACACTTACGAATAATTACTATTATTACTGTTTTATTTTCACGTTAACATTGTATCTATCAGCTAATGGATTTTACCAACACAACGCTCCCTAGCATAATTGATTATGTAATAAATATTGAAAATGAATAACAGTGTTATTATTTATAAAATTCATTTATTGATTTTTAAAGTTTTCCAAGAATTAATAAATGGAATTTTGCTTATTTTTTTCTGAAAAAAAAAAATCCAACATGGAAGATAATCCAACAATCCAAACATTTATTGCATTTTTTTTTATTTTTTCTAGTTTCTCATACTTCTAGTTTTGAGGAATTTTTATTTTAATTAAGTTTTGAAAATAATAGAGTTATAAAATCCAATTTAAAATGTCTAAATTCCCTTGAAAATTCATGTTTAATGAGAATATTTTGGTTTTTATAAAAAGTTGGATAAAAACCTAGATTTCATTAATTGCACACTTCCATTGATTGCGGTTAAAATGGATTGAGATTTTAATTTTTCCATTGCTCCTATAATTTTCCTACTTTCTGCTATTTATTTTTTCATTTATTCTTTGTTCAATTATTGTTATTAATTAAAAATTAATTAAATATAAATTTAAGATAAGTTTCCTTTCTATCGGTAAAAATGTTCTCTAACTAAACCAAGCTTAAAAGCTTCAGAAAAATCTATTATGAATAAAGTGTCAAATCAGTAACTTCATTTAATATCTTATAGTCTTGATATTTTTTAATCGGCTTAACAATGTCATCATATGCCGATACCCAGACATTTTCCTGCCAAAAATGTCTGCCTTCCCAGTCACCATGCTGGAGCCCTCTACTTGTGATTCCCTCCTCCACATCCTCTGACCATCTTTTCCTTGGTCGGCCTCTCTTTTTTCTCTCCTCTGGAGTATACAAAAAAAATCCTTTTCAGCTACCTGACGTCGTCTATTCTCCTAGATGTCTAAATCACATCATTCTTTTCTGATCATTTTTTACCAGGTTATTATGCTATACATTAACCCGCTCTCTGATCACAGAGTTAGGTATATGCTCAATCCTGGAAATGTTACAGCTTCTTCTCCAGAAGTCCATCTCCAGAGCAAACAATCTTCTCTCCTCTTTTTGCCTAATGATCCAAAGGCTTTGGCCCTGTAGAGCGTAGCGCCCACGAAGAAAGCGTCAAATATTCTTTTGTTTAGTCTCCATCTGCACACTTTTATTTCACACCTCGGAGTTAAAAATGCTAATTAACTTTTTTTTCTTGGGCTATTTTGTGGGATATACCCCTCTCGACTGTATCTTTTTCATCAATAAAAACTCCCAAGTATTTAAATTCGTCACGCCGAGGTAATACCCAGTCATTAATGGAGAGTGAAGTCTTAGATGAGTTAAGTTCCATATATTCCGTTTTCTGTTTGCTAAATTCCAAACCCCATACGGAGCACATCTTCCTCAACATATACCCAAGATCTTCTTCATCGGAAGCTATTTCCAGCTGATCATCAGCAACTGTAAGGTATATAAAACATTGTCCCCTATCTTTACTCCCTTTCCTTCACACTTTCTCTTCCCCTCTTTAGGGCCTCCTCCACATATATGTTAAAGAGGGTCGGTGACAGGCAACATCCTTGTTTAAGGCCTTTGTAATGCGAAAGAAAGAAATAAGTTTATTTCTTATTTTAACTCGTGCTACTGCTCCATTATATAGGCTTTTAATAGCAGCAGTAAGGCGTTTGCTTCCGACACTATCCACTGTCACCCATAGTAGTTTTAATGACACGATGTCGTATTCCTTGTGGATATCGATAAAAATGCTATCATTTTTTTACGAAAAAAAGTAAAATACAAGTTTTATTCGCTTTAAAGTAACGAAGTTCAAAGAAAATCGCTGAAATTATTTTCACCATAATTGCGAACAATTGCCAACAAAACAGTAAAAAAGTGGGTGGCCTCAAATTGTCTTTTCTATGAGAATCCCATTTTTGAAATCTCATACAATCTTATGCCAATCTATGAGTTATTAGCCTTACTCGGAAGAACTACTTAGCATACTAAGTAGGCACCTAAAGAAAGAAAATAAATAAATCATAATAAATTTAATACTTTAATTCAGTGTTCGGTGCCTGATAGTCAATTTTAACCTGATTTTACTTAAACACCTGGCTACAATAAGTATGAAACAATACTCATAGGTTTTATTTTTCTCTTGTCCATTAGCTTTGATACTAAAAGTCTGAGGGTGGGACTATATTTGGGATAACATTTTAGAAATTAGTTACATTAGACTCCCAAAGAACATTTGTAAAATAAACTATTTTAATTAATAATGAAATGTGATTATATCTCCCATTAAATTTCAAAATTTAAAGTTAATAAATGGAATTAAAAATAAAAGCGAAAAATTTATCAAAAAAAAAAAAATTAATTTTGGTTGACAGGTATTACGCGAACCTTTTTTTATGTCACGGCTTTGTTGTATTTGGTTTAGAGTTTGCTGTAGCTTTCGACTGTCTGATAGGGACATTTTCTGAAACAGATGTTACATTACGAATAGGATAGTTTTATTTTTAATCCAATTAAATTTTAATACCAATAACAAATAGAAGAGATTTAGTTGGAAAAGTGTACAATGAGAATAAGCCTCGCCCATTACCTTCAGCCATTCGTGTGCAGGAGGGGATTTTTATTTTTTAATTCTGCACGGGGGATATAGAAGATTTAGGCCCAACCCTTCTACTTGACAACTAACCAATACAATTATTGGTCAAACTTAAAATCAGCAACTAACCTGATTATAATGGATGTGAAAAGGAGAAAGAGTAGAGAGAATGGATTTCACAAAAATAACCTAGAATATTTGCTGAACACTGTATAATGAGAGAACACACAAATTGCAAGGAGTTTACAAGTATAATAGGAGTAGGTAGCGAGAGAAATATAAAGAGACAGACTGGCTGATTGATGAGAAGGTAGTAGAAGGTTGCTGACTGGTTGTTTACTGGTCGTATACTGACCTGAATTGTATTCTGTCGCACTATTTATTTGGATTGAACTGTTCAAGTCCTTCTTAGACTGGCCCAGCTGTGGGGAGTAACTAACTTTTTTGATTAGTTTTTGTGTTTTTCTGCTCTTCGGATCGTATGAATCTATAATGATTCGGATCCCATTGCATAATGAAGCCTTTTGCAATATGGGTGAAGAAGTCTATTGTCAATAAAACGAAAAGACCACGGATATAGCCGCAATCCCAAAATCAATTTTAAATTATGCATTTCTTGAAACCAAAAAACAATTGGATAGCATATATATTTACTGTTTGAATAATAAAACGTTTAAAGTAAAGTAAAAGTAAAGCGGTAAAAAAAAAAAAAACAAATTGATAATTCGTTTATAAATTATCTGAATAATCAATTAATTATTAAAAAATTAATTCAAAATTAAAATTAATTAATCTGTTCTAAAATATTAATAACGATGTGGTAGGTTTATATTTAATTAATGTAAAAAGCAAATAATATTTTATATTTTTCATGTATTCCTATCTGATAAATTTTTAGGTTATTGGAAAAAGTGTTTATAACAGATTTGTAAATAAAAGTTTAGTTAGATAGAATAAAATGAACGTTTGTGTATTTTGCCAAACATCAAGCTATTCAAAATTTTTGGCAAAACTATATGAAAGCATGAGTTCTTATTAGACAATGAATCCTAGGTAACAATACCATCACCTGGTCGTGCTGTATGTTAGCGTGTTAGTATTGTAAGGAGTGAAAGAAAACTGTGCATGCCTCCTTGATAACATATCTAATATGTCTCACACTTTCATACCTTGGATCTCTTTCCGTCTGCCACTCATTTCCTTCCTTACAAAACTACAACCATTCTACCATCATTTCAAAGGAGCTTGTACCACCATCTAATTTAGTTGACTTGTGACATATTTTTTTCAAAAGACTATTTCGTTTTTTAGTTATTTCTTTTCAGTTTTGATTGTCGAAAATATCTGAACTATTTGTTGTGGTGGTTGGTTCCGCAGAGCTGGAAAGCATCAGAGACATTTTCCGTGGTAGCTGCTTCATTTTGTGGTCATCGACCGGTTTCGGGCGTTCGCCCATCTTCAGGATGCGTGTTTTCAGACAGTGTGCCAACACAGACTCGTATAGAGTAACTTAGTTTCACACTAACTCACACTAATCTCAACTATTGGTTGATTTCATGGGAATTATGTGCCCCTCTGTCTACAAACATGATGCCCAGTTAAACGCTTGTTTTTTGTGGATATAAGTAACACTTTACCCGCTACAAGTATGAGGCATTAAAAATTAATGAGAAGTTATAATAATTTCGTAATAATGGTAACACTGTAATTTTCGTCCACAAGACTTCCTTACCTAGCACCACTATAGCTGAGTGGTTAGAGTCTACACCACGTTGTATTATGGTACTGGGTTCGATTCCAGGTTTTGGCCTTGGATTTTATTTGATATTATATTTAATATGAGTAATAGATAGTAAAATATGTTTGCTATTTTCCTTCGTTCGTCCACGACAACTGTAAACATTGCCTGAAAAATAGGTATTACTTTTTTGGTTTTGTTTTTTATGGCATTGGCTTTTGCCATACAACACTATCTATGTGTGATTCTCTGTTTATTAGCTTCTAATAAAATTTAATCTCTAACTAAAAAAAGTTATACCTCTTGCTTAGATTAAGGCGTCTTCCGTTATCATCATCCAACACATTCATACTACGCACTCACACGATGCCGGGGTGCCAATCCCGGCTCAGCCCGCCCAATAGCGGTGGCTCCCTTTTATGTACAATATCTACCTAGTCCGCACGACCAGTAGTCGCCACCTTTGGCTGACATTGGTCCCCCTGCACCTCATTCACACACAACATGCATACGTGACTAACCTAAACGAACACATTCATGCCAATAAATATATTTATTCTAATAAATACATTCATACTGATACTCCTGAATTAACTCGCTAAAAATATATGTACCCCCTTTAAATAAATAAATACATACATATACTCATTTGAGCATATATCCATATATATACACAATTTACAAACCTTTATATACACCCCATATAAATCTACTTAACTAGTCACATTATACATACCTCTGGATGGCGGCTCCAACCATCCTAGTCTCATTCAAGGTATTACTTTACTTTTTACTTCCTTACACTTTGCTTATAAATTAAATTTAGAATTAGCTCGCTCGTAAAGCATCTTAACCTTAACTATTAAAGTTATTGTAATGAGATTCGAATTATTACAGATTAATAGGATCCGAAGAGCGGAGAAATACAAGAATGAATAAATAAAGTTAGTTTACTTCCCGCTTAGGCCAGACTAGGAAGATCATGTGCCAAATCATGTCCAAATCATGTGAAAAATGATCCAAACCTTTGATCAGTTACTATGTCTACAAAATTTGGCGTTAATACTCTCATGACTTTTGGCTACAAGCAAGTCACTCCCCCGGGCTATCCATTACACTAGTTGGCTCTGGATAGAAGTGTTGTCATAAGGCTGTCTAGAGAATTACATGCACTGAGAAGCTCCGGTTGCCAATGGCTAGAGATGTTGAAGAGCTTTAAAAGAAACAAAAAAAAAAAAAAAAACTGTTATTCTATTTAGGAACAAAGCTAAAAAAATAATTGTGATATATTTGCAGAGAATTTCGAATAAACAAAATAAAGGTTTCAAACAATATTCATATAATTTAGAAATATATTCTTGGAGTTATTATTATGCTAATATACATGACAAATGAGCCGCTAGAGAACCAGATCATAGTTTGGAGGTTTGGGTTAAAGAGTTTATGGAGGAAGTAAGGTTAGTTGGGTTCAGGAAGACAAAGTAGGCCAAATGATAAAACTGTCTGGAAATATGAGTTTGTCATAGTTACAGTTATGTACACTTTAATAGAACTTGTTTTGTCATTGTCGCTTCAGGAAACATACAACTACAAAGTATCAATTTCATAAATAAATATATTATTTCGTTAAAAAAAACATTTGAGCTTTATTAATTTTCAAAGTATGAGGCAAAAGTTGTGCAACACGGAAGCTGTGCAAGTGTTAACTATGGCGGAAGATAACTAAATACGCCACAGTGCGATCAGTTTGCAACAAGTGGAGTTACGATGAGAAACGATTTTAGTGAATGTTTAGATAGTTTTTTTTTTACTTTCTCTTACTGCTGTGAGAGGTTGCATTGTGATGGTGTTCAATTTCCTAAATTGAGTTTCCAGATAAACATGTTTTGAGATCAACTGAATAAGTTTTTAGTATATATGTGGACAAAATATTTAAGTAATAAATATCATAGTATGTATGCCACTATATGTGGGTTTTGTTTTCGCATATTGCCGCTAGATGCCGGGCTAGTTAAAGTTGAATAATATTACTTTATTAGACTAGTTTAACTGCTATGGCCTATTTGGCATTACAGGCCAGATGAAGACGACAAGGCATCGGCATTAGAGATGTTGCTGGAGCTAATTCCCCTTCAGTATGTTGTTGTGGAAGAGGGAATGAAGGGTTACCTTAGGATGAGAGAAGGAGAATGGGTAAGAACCTTTCTGGGAGATCACACTAAGATCGAGGAAAAGATCTGGCAGGCGAACCAATTTCTTCCTCTAAAATTGATTAGACGAAATTTTGTCACTTGTGTAATAAAGTAGAATTTCACTAACTACTTCTGATTTAATAATTTTCACATTATTACAAGGTTGCAGAAAATATGTCACCCCTGCCCCACTCATGGATACCTGACAGTTATCCAAAAGCAAAGCCTCCTTGAAAAAAATAAATGTTGAATTTATTTAACCTCATTTTAATTACTTATTCTCTCTTTCTTTTAAAGTACTACAGCCTCTTTAAAAGTTTGGGCACTTAAACTGTGATCACCAATTCATCCTCAGTAGGAAATTAACTTTTCAAATTAGAATAAATGTGGTCATACAATTTACTTTTATATTTCAAAAGGGAAGAAGGAATTTTATCTTCTCACCTTTGGTGTCTCATCTTTGATGAGCTTCTCTGAGAAATAAATTGTAGAGGAATAAATTGCAGATGTACTCGAATGATTTATACGGGGAAGCATCTGAGTGTGATGAGTGACCTGATGCAGTGTAGGAAGCATGGCTTGTCCGAGAAGCTGGACAAAAACTCTGTAGTTTTATTTACTAGGAAGACGAAACTAAAAGGGCTTACAAGTCCCCGGTTCCTCAGTAAGGAATTGAATTTCTACAGTGAGGTTGAATACCTTGGGGTCCTCATCAACAATATACCGAATATGTATGTGAGAAAAAACAGAAAATTTTCTGGCAGTGCAAGAGAATAGCAGATAAGACTTGGGGAGTAAACCCAAGAGTCCTATATTGGATTTATGAGAAGTTGGTGAAGACAAGGATATTCTACGCCGCAGTTGTGTGTAATGTGTACATCTTTGGGCGAATTAATAAATGTAAATTGTATCGAAATATATTCTTGTTATATATTTTATGATTGTAAAGTAAGGAATTTTTCCAAAGTATATATATTTATAAATTTGGGTTTTATGAAGGTTGGAAGGCACAAAAGAAACAGTTAGTTGAGTCAGAGATACCTGGCCTACCCCTATCACTACATTTATTTAGGGCAAAGGAAATTTCCCTCTTCTCACTTTCTCCGGGGTGGAGGTAGAATATATGAGGTGGGCCCTTTTAGGGAAGAGGTTCCGTTCAGAATTTATACCGCAAAAGGAATGAAATCTGTGATTAGAAAAAGCCATGTATATTAGTGAGTGGTGGAAGTGCCCCAAGAAACCCAACCTTCTTCAAGTCAGTAAATATGTAAGTTTATAAAAAACAATTTTTCCTAAATGACAAGACACTTAATATGTTGTATTGTATCACAATATTGTATTTATTTATTTTTGATATATATTATTTTATTTTATTTTTTTTTTTATTTTTTTTTTATTTAAGGCTATAACATCTGTGGTCTTTGCCGCCCGCGCCCTTCTCAGTGCAACTGCCGGCCCCGGACAGTGTTCTCCCGTTACAGACAACACTGTCCATCACCGGACAGTGAGCTGTAGGGGCTCCTAGAAAGAGAAAATCTAAGGGCAGCACGGCTGGATTCGAACCCGTGATCTCCGCGTTACTAGTCCAGCGCGCTACCACTGAGCTAATCCCTTCCCTTTGATATATATTGTTTTTAATTATATATCTTTTGAATCTATATATTAATTTGTTTTTTTCATCCTCTCCAACTTCTCTGTATAAACATAGACCTCACGTGATCCCTTTAGATATGATTTAGAAGATAATTTATTAAATTTACCTCCCCAACATACATAATGTTACATGTGAGGTCGGTGGATTCGTTGATAGTAAGCAATAGGAAATTTTTTTGTATAGTTTTTTGTGAATAAACTGGAATATTGTTTTGTTTTAATGATGTTTTACCTGATTTAGGTACCTTTTTGGTTTTGAAACAGGTTTTATATATGTCTTATCAGTATTCGAACTCTTATTTATCAGAAATTAATAAAAAAAAAAAAAAAAAAAAAAAAAAAAAAAAAATCTGCTTTTAATTGTCGTCTATGAAACAGAACGTCTAAGGAAAAGACGACGAAAATTTAATCTTTATGATTAAATAACGGCATATAACATCTCGGCAAGGTTTGATATATTGTAGTGAAATTAATGGCATTTTTCTTCATTTTTTAATTAGTTTACAATATAGTAGTAAAAATTGGGGGTCAAAAGGAAATCGCCACTTTCAACCACCGATTTAAGGTGTAAGGGTGGCAATAAAATCAAAAAACATTAACACCATCATAAACTAGAACGAAAATACTTCAACAAACTTTATGTTCACGTTGTAGATGACAGGCACATACATATATACTAATAAAAAATGTTTTAAAAAGTTTACTCTTTTTAGTAAATTTGAAGTGGCAGATTCTTTCTGACAAAAATATACTTATTACATTATATATTATTTGATACCATGGAAGTCGAACATTAAAGTCATTCATACATATGTAGATTCATGTTTTGCATGACCACTGTAATCAACTGTTTAATGTTGTTTATTAGCTACAAATATAGTGCAAATAAAATCGATAGCAAAGGAGATAACCTCTTATAAAACTATCTATAATAACTTGACATTAATTCATTTTATTGTACTTTTACTACGATTAGTCGAAATATTTTATTCACGTATAAAAATGAAGTAATTCAAATGCGTAAAGTGACTATATAAGTTACTTGAGCCAACATTTTCCTGTACATAACTATAATAACTTAGAAAGGTTTGTGTTATAACTTATAAGAAATTAGTTACTTATTACGAGCGGTCTCTTTGGTCCCATAAAAGTCCGCTCATTGGAATCACTGGTTAATCTCATTATCTCTTCCTCTTCCAAATGAAATAGTCGAACCTGAACATTTTTGGGCTCGAAGTAAAACCAGAAGTTACAAACGGCTAAATCAGGGGGGGTAAGGTGGATGTTCAATAATTTTGACCATATTAGCATTCAAAAGCCTGATAGGATGGCAGTGATGAAAAATGATTGTCTTGGAGGAATTTTTGATCATCTTTTCGAATTCACACTCTACTTTCTGGTAATTGATATATTGATACAAGTCACAATTAATATTTTAGAAATAATTAGGCTTCCGCCATTTTCCAAAATTTTAAGCCAGTTGCTAATTTGCAGTTGTTCGGACTTTAGAAGTGCTGGTATCTTGCTTTGTTCTTGTAGAGATACAAATTTAGATATACTTCGGCTACTGAATGCTCCTGGGGAATCGGAACCTTCGCTTCGTAGATTAAACTATTAAGCATTATTCTTCTGTGGTTATTTGTATTTGCCTAATGTTATGCCCAAACACTGGAATTTTCAATGCTTTTTGACCCATTACTAAAACAATTACTAACATTTTTATTTGGAGAAACTTTTCTTAAGATCGTTATACATTTTTGCTGGATTCGCCAGAGGTTTTTCATTCGATTCAATTCATAAAGGGATCATTATGTGCTAGCTCTACACTACTGATTTACAAGAATGAAAAAGGAACATTTCATTTTTTTAATTACGGCAAGGATGACCAAAATGTTCAACAATCGATATTATTACTAAATCAGGCTTTAATACACTTAAAGGTTAACAGCCAATTTGTGTAGGCAAGAGCGATTTAATTGGGTTAGTACTTTAGATTAGATAGGGGAATTTAAATCATTAACAGTATTGATTTGCTTTGCTATATAGTTGAGCCTCATTGCATGTTTAACTTTCAGTAATAGTAATACTAAATTTGCAATGAAGGTAATGCGTTTTATATCTATTCAGATTGTAAGGTAAGAATTTCAACTTTCAGATTAATACATGTTATTAGGTCTTTTTTTTTACGAGAACATTTTTAGTATCAGCCTAAACTATAAATGAGAAGGTTTATGGTTTTAATGATTCAGTATTAGTCTGGATCGATATTAGTCTTCCAAAAATCATTTGAAGTAAACAGATTTATGTTCTCTTACAGAACAATCGTCTAAATCCGGCATGCAATAAATTTGAAGGACACCAAACTCCCTGCCTACGTAAACAATTTATTATTACGAACGTGTCATACGAGACGCAATAGAAAATGTGAAAAAGAAAAACTGTTTAAATAGAGAAATCTGAATAGAGAACAAGGTTGCTCCTACTCAGAGAAAGGTGACGAAAAGAAAAAAATAATGAACAGTTTCCTAGAGCAAATCAAGGCTACAACTTTGGGAGAAGGACATTGGGAAGGGACAGTTTAGACCTCATCATTCGCCAACCAATCACTTACATGAAAGGGAAAATTAAGTCCCGCCCATAACTTAGTGCGAAATGGAGGAGGAAGTAAGTTCCGCCCCTCTCCAGGTTGTTATACAGCTACACCTTCTATATTCCTTCTAGTCAACATTACCGTGAAGAACCCTACTGCAATATGGGCAAAACGTACCCTTTATAAGAATACTCTGACGCGTTCTCAACCTAAGATTTAAACCTTTCTGCATGAGAATGGCCGTGGAAGCCTAAGAGATGAGTTTTATGTTTTGAAGAAAATCTAGAGTCAAGTATTTACCGATTTTCCCTGATTGCACTTATATTTTTTTCTGAAAAATTCTTTTCAAACATAGAATTTTTACTAAATTTTAGTTACTCTGAAATGTAATTATTGGGGGAGCCGTACACTTTAAAATGGTTGGTTATTTGGGAATAGCTACTGTTAGAAT
Organism: Triatoma infestans; assembly: GCA_011037195.1. NCBI lineage: Eukaryota > Metazoa > Arthropoda > Insecta > Hemiptera > Reduviidae > Triatoma > Triatoma infestans. The sequence continues at coordinate 22,735 of JAAEAF010005200.1, forward strand.
GTGATTAAATTATGGTCTACTAGGCAGAGTCACTAATATTTTCAACAAAACTGAATAATTAGTTTAGATAAATCTAAAGTCATAGATTCATCCCCCCACCCCGTACAACCGGGAATCAAATTTTCGGCCTGAAATTTGTTTTAAATAAAAGTGATATATATGCAGTTACTATCACATAGTTTAATAAAAAATCGTGCATCCATTTTCCGGAAAAGTCAGGAACATATTCAGTAACGTCGTACTTTAGGCTAATTGATCTTCTTCAATTCTAACTTTTGGTAATGCAATTGAATGTACCTTAATATTTATTAGGAAGTGAAAGCAATAAAATGGTATTTTAGCAGGAAGTTTAATTTTTCAGTTTCTTAGAACCTTCCAAAAATCATTGGAATCTTTTACGTGACAATCGCGAAGAAACTGAAAATTATTCAGTAAAGTTACAATATCGGTGAAGGATATATATATAATAGATAGCTAAATACATGGCGTTTGTACTTAGGCGACCTGAAAATATGTATTTTCGATGAAACTCAAATTCGAAATTTTGATGATGGCAAAACTTTCTCTAAGCACCAAGAGGCCAATAAATAACTAAGCACTAAGAGGCCAATAAATAACTAAGCACTAAGTGGCTAGTAAATATCTAAGCGCTAAGAGGCCAATAAATAACTAAGCACTAAGTGGCTAATAAATATCTAAGCGCTAAGAGGCCAATAAATAACTAAGCACTAAGAGGCCGCAAATAAACATCAGAACATTAAGTGACAATAATGTCACTTAAAGAAAAAGTAAGTTTTATATAGAAAGTATAAAATGAAATATTATAATTGAAATAGAAATCAAGATTAAGTTTCTAAGAATATTTTCCTAAGAATATTTTGTGACTGGTCACAGTAAACTATTTCACATATCGGGTCACTCTTGATTATTTATATAAGTAGGATATACAATATCTTCAGCGGTCGCTGTCATTTCCATAAAGTAGAAGATGGTTCAACATTTTTACTGCTCTTATAATATTTTATTCATACATATTTTTTCATTTTTCGTTTTCTTCAAAATTATTTATATATTTTCGTCGATTTAATTGGAAACTATTAAAGGCTAATGTTATATCAAAAGAACTAAGTGACGTTTTTTTTTATAAATACCAACAGTTGATGGCTACTATAATATTTTTACTTTCTCTTATTATTATTGTAAGAGAAACTATTGTGAAGATGAAATTTCCAAAATTTATTTTTTAACGGAAATTTGGGTTTTGAAGTCGCAAAGTATAGTTTGGATTGTCGGCGTCCCTGCTGTTCATTTTGCACTAACCAGGGGATACATGTGTTTACAGTACGACGCAAACAGCATTACCTCCCAAATTTTGTGTTTCTTATGGAAGAACTTGATCTAGGCAGTAAATAGAAAGACCCCGACATACTTTCCCTTCGACTAAAGCATATGGCAGAATCGAAATTGGATCTTCGATCAGTTATTTTATTTACCAACAAGTTTATTTTATAGTTTTGGGGCCAATTAGTAAGAATGAGATATGACCCTGGGAACTACGAATGCGGATCTGGATATGCGTTACCGCGATCTAGATGATTGACTGCATGTTGCACTGATCGTTTGGCAAAATTGGCTATTAGCCACGCTAGGGACCGGGTTCTACCGCAGGGATTTTGCGCCCTCTTCTCCTTTGGCGTCGTTGCTATGAATTTTGAAGGAGAAGGTAAGGTATCAGAGACATTTTCCGTGGTAGCCTGCTTCATTTTGTGGTCATCGATCGGTTTCGGGCGTTCGCCCATCTTCAGGATGCGTCTTTCAGACAGTGTGACAACACAGACTTGCACAGAGCAAACTTAGTTTTTCACACTAACTGATTTAACTGTATTTTTATTCATTAAACTATTAAATAGTATTAAACTATTTAATAACTATGCTATTAAATAATTATACTATTAACTATTAAATAAACTATGTATTAAACCATTCTCATGCAGAAAGGTTTAAATCTTAGGTTGAGAACGCGTCAGAGTATCGTTATAAAGGGTACGTTTTGCCCATATTGCAATAGGGTTCTTCACGGTAATGTTGACTAGAAGGAATATAGAAGGTGTAGCTGTATAACGGAGAGGGGCGGAACTTACTTCCTCCTCCATTTCGCACTAAGTTATGGGCGGAACTTAATTTTCCCTTTCATGTAAGTGATTGAAAAATACAGTTTAAATCAGTTATTTGTGAAAAACTAAGTTGCTTGTGCAAGTCTGTGTTGGCACACTGTCTGAAAAACGCATCCTGAAGATGGGCGAACGCCCGAAACCGGTCGATGACCACAAAATGAAGCAGGCTACAACGGAAAATGTCTCTGATGCTTTCCAGCTCTGCGGAACCAACCACCACAACAACAGCAGGTAAGGTCATTGCTTTGGCTCATGACAATCTTGCGAATTCGGCCACTTCGTATCTCGTTCTGGTGGACTTGCAGACAGAGCCAATTTTACTAGTCGTAACTGTACGGATGACTGGGAGTTGATAGAGGTTAGGCAGAAGATTGTTGGGCTGTTGGAAAAAGGACAAACGGCGGGACATTCGTGCCCGGCCATGGCGGCCTCTATAACAACAAACAGGCCGATAGTTGGCTCGACAAGGAACCCTGACAACCACACATTCGTTCTTCCTTCCATTCGAACGAGTCGCCATTGTCCTTCACATCAGCCAAAGGCTTCATAAAATCCCGCTTCAAAGCTATTGTTAGAAGTTAGCATTTAAAACGAAGCAGAAGGTAAACAACGGTGTAGCCAACGAGCCACTAGCACCGTCGTTGATTTGAGTAGAAATGGTGGTTGTCTTCAGAATTCAACAGGGAATGACTACATCCAGAAACACTTGTATAGGATTGAGGTACAAGTAGTCCCACTTGCCCTCTTTGTCTGCATGGAGATATGGGCGTACACTATTTATTTAAGGGGTTGACAGATGTACTATTAACCAGAACTGAGGATCGCCAAAGTTTAACAAAATTGTAAGGTTTGCGAGACGCCAAAAGAATGAAATTTCTGAATGAAAAAATATTTTTTAGAGCGTGCTTCTGGTTTTTTAATAACAAAACTCAAAAATGAAAAAGTAAACTTAGTCAAACAAGTTATTATGTTTTGTTATTATAGAATAGAACCAAATACAAAGATTACAGGCAAAAATCACTTGTTTGCAACTTCTACACTAATGAGAGGTTTCTTCAAACAGAATCTTCTCTAATTATGACTTTTTTACTAAACATATTAAAGCTAAATATTTACCACAAAGTTTATATTGTGGTTTGTTGGTCAGGTTGTTTTTAGACTTCTCTAATATAAATTTCATTGTTCCACAACTATACTATATTCAGAAGAAATCTGTTATTTGATTTTGCTTCTATTAGATTCAACCCTAAGTAGAGGAAAGAGGAAGTTTATTTAGCATATACGACAGTTCTAGATGCATTGGATGACATTTATACAACACTTGACATGGACCGCGATGGCTATAGTTTACTTGTACAAATATAATGATGACAGTTTAGTTGAATTTATCTAGTTAGTATGTACAAGCACACTTATTATTTATGTCCCTTATTTAAACGTATAATCTAAAATACAATTAAACAATATATATATATTACCCTAATAACACAACTTAAAATGTAGGTAATTGCAAAAATTTCTACAAATATTAACAAAGAGATATGATCAGGAAGTAGATAATAAAAAAAAAATAATTAATTACAAGAAAGATAGCTTACAACAAAATAAACATTATTTTACAGAACAATATTGTAACTTTACAAAGACAGAAAGAATAAATCAGATAAAAATAATCATTATAAGTTACAGGGAAGGGATTAGCTCAGTGGTTAGCGTGTTGGACTCCCACGTAGGGGTCCCGGGTTCAAGTACAGTAATACCCTACGATTTTTTTCTTTCTAGGAGCCTCTACAGCTCACTGTCCGGTGATGGGCAGTGTTGTTGTCTGTAGCTAGAAAACACTGTTCGGAGGTTGGTAGTGCATTGAGAAGGTTCTGGGCGCCAATGACCATAGATGTTTACGCGCCTGAAATTAAAAAAAAAAAAAAATTATTACTTACCACTATCAACAAAGTATTTAATGTCATCAGAGTAATTTGTTGAAATCAGAATATTTATGTGTCAGACCACTTATCGCCAGATAAAACTAATTTTTGGAATCACTTAGATTGTTGTTTCCATAGCCTATAAAATAATAAATGTGTAAATGATTGAGGTGTTGCACCATTATAAAAACGAACTGGTATACAATTAGTCTTAACCCGGTGTAAATATTCTTTAAATGATCCATATCCAAAAATAGTTTGAAATCAGTTTGAAACTGTGAAAATTTTAACCTTTTCCAAGAAGAGAAATATTGCCTAGGAAGAAAAAAAAACCTTTCTTACTGCTTCTCAAAGAATTTTCCAAACTTCAATCATATCTCTGTGAATGTTTTAAAAATGATGTTGGATATTTATTATAGCCGCTGGTAGATAGATATCTTCGGATGCTGCATCTTTTACAGTTTTGTCTCTGTTTACATATGTACTGTAAAAATCCAAAGATAGAAGAAAATTTGTTATCGGAAACTGAGGAAATTCAAGAAAAAATTCATGTGGGGATTTTATACTCACAAAGTATTATATTCTCTTTTATCTGCAACAAATTCTTAAATAAAACAAAGAAGAATAATTATTATTATTCCATCCATTATTCCATCCTGTTGTATTTTGAAATTTGTGAATTTCAAGAATTGTGGAACGTGAAGCTGTGATATACGTATTACGTTCAAATTACCTCTCAGACTTTTAACGAAAAATTAATGTTAACTTATACTAATTGCAATATGAGACGATGGGAAACGGAAAATACTTTGTGATGTAAGAATATGGAAATGAAGACGAACAGTGTGGACCAACGTAAGAAAACAGTTTATAATTTCAAATTACATATTAATGGATCAAAATAAATGTAAAAATTAGAATTGTACTAATCAATAATTAAAAAAATACAGTGTTTTGTTTACATCTAGAATACAGCTGTTTGAAAGAAGTGTGTGTGTATGTGTGTGTGTGTGTGTATGTGTGTGTGTTTGACAGAAAGTATAAAATAGAAACCTATAAAGAGAGGAAAACCTTCGCAAGTTTACAGATTGGGTTACAAGAAGTGACCCAGTACAGTGTCTCATCATTGACTCACTCCCCTGTGTTTATATAATACTAATTAATAGGTTCTCCTTTCTTTCTAAAGTCTTGTAACACTGCACAGGATATTAGGCTACCAGAGAGTTTGCTTAATATCATTGTTTACTAAATTTAGTGTTTTATTGATTTATACTGTGAAAGATCTAATGCTACTGTTGAAATATTTTTTTTTATTTAAGGCGCCTCAACATCTGTGGTCATTTGCACACGGAGCCTTCTCAGTGCACTGCCGGCCTCCGGACAGTGTTCTCCCGTAACAGACAACACTGTCCATCACTGGACAGTGAGCTGTAGGGGCTCCTAGGAAGAGAAAATCTAAGGGTAGCACGGCTGGATTCGAACCCGTGATCTCCGCGTTACTAGTCCAGCGCGGTACCACTGAGCTAATCCCTTCCCTGTTGGAATATAAGTTATACATAAATAATAAATTAGTAGGATGGTAAAATAAAATGTAGACTTCATATAACTGAAACCAATTATGTTTTTTTTATCAACAAACGGCATAAGCCTTATGGTTGAAGTCATTACAAGTGATACATAAATATAATAATAGTTTAGTAATACATGCACATTTAACAGTAAAACTTCAAGTAGTGAAAAAATGTTTCTTGAAAAGTCCAGACGCCATTTGGAAATCCCATCTCTAGGAATATACTCATTCCATGACCTGCATATTCTACAAATGATGTCAGCGTTGAACAGCGCATTAGTATAAACAGCAGGGACCACAAAATGCGAAATACTGAGCAAGCAGCGAGGTGGTACATGAAAAGGAATGGCAGCAAATAGCGCCATGCAATCAATTTCACCATTCAAGAGCTTCTTTAAGAACAGAAGACCAGCATTACGTCTTCTAGACTCTAGAAAGCAGAAATGAGTAGCACCGCTGGATAACCTTTTGTTAAAAGTCCTCCAGTAGGTAGGTATTAAAACGGGTTTGAATAGCTACAAGTCTAGCTACATCCTTCTTAGTATAAGGACACCAAATCAACGACGCATACTCAAGAAGGCTTCTAACATATGCATTATACACAGTTAGCACCGCTTTGGGATCTCTAAGAACACGAGTGTGCCTTATTACAAAACCCAGGGCTCTCGATGCTTTCCTACATACGTATTCGAACTGATTCGTGAAAGAGATGTCATAACTCCTTTCCGGTTAGGACCTTGCTCATAACCTTTTCGTTGACAAAAATTAATAATCAATCCTCTTTATTATGCAAAATGTGAGACTACTGGATTTTTTTGAAACTAAACTTGTACGCTTATTCGAAGATTTATGATTTTTAAATTCAGTAAAGAAGAATTTTTTATATTGCAAAAATAATAAATTTAAACTACTGCCATATAAATAAAAACTTATTTATTTATTTTTTTTATAATTAATGTAGCTTCAAGTGTTTTTAAATCACTAATGTCTTTTACTATCAGTATCCCACCGTCAAATGAAAGATTCTGTTAGTTGTATTCTTGAATGAATCCATTTTAATTCTGTGAAGGCAATTTTCTTAATGTAGAAATTTTTTACAAAATCTTCAGCTTCCTTATCTCTCAGCGGAACAGTGAATTTAACTGAAATGGCTTCATAGAAGGACGCCTAAACCTGAGCTCTCCAAACACGCAAAAGTCAATTTTTTTCACAAAAAAAAAACCGCACGACTTTTTTCTACTCCTTTAAAACAATTATTTAGAAAATGACTTCTTTTTTTTTAAATTCAAATTTTACTCATTTATTCTAATATAAAAAATAGAATTGCCTAGAGAGGGATAAGTTTCAACCTAACAACCACACAGTTAGAGATGTAATGACATTTTTACCCTGAAGAGCAATAACTAAAAAAAACAGTTGTGTGGGATTTGTGACGTAAAATTTTAAAATTTAATTCTAGTTGGCTCAATGTTATTAGTGCGGTCTTCTGGAGAAGAATGTAATTACTTCTCTACCTATAGTAGGTGGGAACTTGTCCCCCACCGCCAACAAAGTTACTTTTCGTATGTTAGGATTAATGAGTAAAATCTGTAGATTTTGTTTAAAAAATGGTAATTTTTTATATAATTTTATTTAACGAACAAGAGAATATGTTGTTAATGCTTCACACGATTGTAGTTTTTTTTTTTTTTTTGAGAAAATGTGTAACCGTGAAAACATTTAGTAATCTCGAATTATCGGTTTGGAAATTTTCTAACTTAAATAATAGTAAGTCATAAAATAGTTGAATAAATTATAATAAAGTGATAGGGAAAGACTAAAATCGCAACTCTCAATGAGCCATTAAAAAATCCTCTTATCTTAGTAAGAGAATGTAGAAAAATGATAGTACAGTTAGTATGCTATTTTTTATGAAAATCTTTGGAGCCGCAAAAAAACTTGATTGTAAAAAAACATCAAGAGAACCAATTGAAAACATGACTTGTTTAAATTAAGTAATTATATTTAAATAAATTAGGGTTAGAGTTTGTGCCAGAGTCAATAGGAGTCAATAGAAAAAAAAAAGGAATTATAGCAAATCAATGGGAAGCGGTGTGCAGGCATTTGAAATGTTATAGGTGAAGTCGTGTTGTAGAGTAGTGGTAGTGTGTAGCACGAGCGGTTTAGTAGAAGGCCTTGTAAGTATATATGTTTAAGAGAGGGAAGTATTAGAAAATAATCAAGAAATCACCACTGTGTTTGAAATAAATATATTTTCTAAGTGAATTTAAATAGCTTTATAATATCACAGCGATTATGTATAAATCAATTATTTCCTCTAGATTAAAGGCTAATCTCTTATGTTTTAACTTGTAACTGGCACAGTCCAGATGTGTTCTCGTTCCGTGTCTCCAACAAACTGTCTTTAAAGGAATGTCTTCTCTTCATTGTTCAAAATCATTTCAAATAATGCTGGTATGTCTGGAGGGAGTTACCCTAACTGTTTCTTGCCCTTTGTCTCTTAACCTAAATTATAGTACCTGGCTCTTTTCACTGCATTAAGATACATTTAAAATATTAACAAAATTCTATTTTTCAAATTATAAAATATTCTAAACTATTTTTCAAAACTATTATTTTCTTTCATTTCTTTCATCCACTACACATTGCTAGTAGTTTAATAATCAAGAAAAGAATAGAGTATGATAAAAAACTTTAACTAGCAATACAACACATTCACTGACCTTACAAAAAGCATTCGGTGTATTTTTACAGAGAAGATGGATTACATACAATATTCATCTAAAATTATTAGTTTTTCTTGAACAACAATAAGAATTTGCAAAAATAACAATGTTATCGGCGAAGAACAAAGAAGATAGATTTTATAATTGTTATCAATATTTATGGGTGCAGCATTTCTTTATTTAAAAAAAAAAAGGTCAACAATGTCTGAGATAAAAAAGGAGCAATTAATTTCCTTGACTTAAGTGGAGAAAAATCTGAAAATTACGTTCAGTTACTTGCTTACCTTTAACGAATTTTGTTCGAAACCATCAATTTTGAAGATCATTATAAATTTTTTCCATAATCAGAGTTCCTCAAAGATATATTTCCGGGTGGAATCTCAAATTCAAAAATGTTAAAAGAATCACAATATTTTCTCTTACATCTGAAAAAAGTTATTAAAATAAGAAAAGATATTGGTCATTTTTGCACTACAATTATATAATAAATAAATCGTAGTTTCATTGATTTTTATTTTTTTTTAATTGAATTTTTATAGTTTTTAATAGTAATAAACATTTTAAACAATTTTTGTCTGTCTTTTTATTTTTCTTAAATAGCTTGCTGAAACTAGTAATCAAAGTTACAATTTGAATTGCAAATACAAAAATAGCAGGGATTGAAACACGGGACTTTATTTTAACTTAATTTTCTAGGTAGATTTTTAGTTGTTAGAAAGGGTAGTTTTAAGTGAAGCTCCCAAGTACATATCTCCCTTAGCATACTGAGATAAAAACGTAAATTACTAAAAACTATAGAGACAAAATTTACATAATTTATATTCCATGCTTTCTTTCTCTTAGGTAAGATAACGTAAAATGAAGAAGCTGGTAACCCCACTTTGTTAGTGGGGCAGTTGGAAGTAAACATCCCGTAGAAATATGCTTTTTGAATGAGATCAGAATATATACTCTTCAGTTTTTAATTCACTTTTTGTCAAGTTTCTCATTGTTATATATTATTTCTTATGGTTTCTGTAATTTATTATAAAATATTCATCCTATCTTCTCGTTCAAAATTAACTCTATAAAAATAATGAAACCATTTCTTTATTTATATTTTTCTATTTCTGTACATATATATATATAATAATTTTTGATGGGGAAGGAGAAGAGAGCTGGGAGAAACCATCCCTGGACGAAGCAGGCTAAGAATTTCTGAACAGTTACTAGTGAGGCTTGCTTAAATCTGAGCAAAAAATCAGAGTTCGTTGACTGTCAGGTTTCCTCATGAGCATTGTACACTCGGGACACATGGACAAACATGGCCGGGAATTCAAGAGGACCAGCAGATTCTGTTGGGAAGTGGAAGAGACACTTGCTACCGGAATGGAACGTTATAATCCAGTGGAAGTGTAGAATCCAGAATATATACCGTATGCTGGAGAAGAACATTACCTTCTCTAGAATCTTCTTAGTTCTTGAAATTGCTTAGAGAAATGTACTTGAGAGATCATCCTTAATTATTTAGTTATTTATTAAATTATAAACTATAGAATAAAACCCTTTAGTAGGAAGGGGAATTGACCTTACCAATAATAAATACATAAATTAGTAAAACATGCAATGTTATTGATATGTTAAGGTTATGTTATCGATAACATAACTTATAAGATCCCAACATATATACAACCAACAACTATGAGTGTAACAGAAATATTACGTTGAAGTGAACACTCTACACGAACTTGGTGAATTTGCTCTGACAATGGATGAAGGTCCGAAAACGGTCAGGAACCGTTTCTTCTCTATAGTTTTTAGTAATTTACGTTTCTATGTATTTTATGTACTTCTATTTTTACATATCTATTCGGTGAAATCCTGCCTTCTCTCCTAGTAAGCAGCTCCCATTCCTGAAAACTATTTTAATATTAAGGCTCTTTGCTTTTAGAAATAGACTATATGTAATTCCAATCCTTCTGAATATAAGAGATGTCTATTACTGGTTGGTCTGGGTTTATTAAGATCGGTAAATGAAAGCGACTTATATTGCCTCTAACTTTATTTTGTATAAAAGATATATTTCTATAAAAGATCTTTTTTCTTTATGAGGAATGTAAATTGGTTCAAATTACTTCAGATTGTATTAAAACCTGGTTGGACATCCCATAAAAGAAAACTCGAAATTATATCTTTCATTTAAAATATGTTTTTTATAAAAGAAGCGTTCTCGATTAGGAAAGCGGTTTTCTGTTATAATCTATGGGTGTTAAAATCACTGTACTGTTGCCTTTGTTACGAACAGGTGGTTGTGTTTTTTTTTAGTTTCTTTCTAATGTTGTTAACAGTATGTAGTTCGTGATTGTCTTTTTTTTAGTTTGTGTGGTTTTCGTTCTTTATATTATGTTGTGTTGGTAATGTCAGCTGCTTTGTGTGTTTTTGCTTATCAGAAGATAGTAAAGTTATTGCTTATTCTGTATCAAAGTTTAATACTTTGATGTTTTATATTTGTTTGGTATTTTTTTATTGTTATATTTGAATCCTTGGTTCAGGAGATTGTTGCAGCTAGTATGAGTGGTAAATGAGTGGAATGATTGTAGTATATGATTCCACTTAGGTAGAATATATTGTTGCACTTCTCTGAATGTTGTTTGTTCTGAAGTTGGCTCATTTTTTTTTTTTTAGTTTTTGTATTTCTGTCCATTGATTGGTTATCTTATCTTCTGTTTGAGTTGTTGTGACGTTACGGTTAGTGATGTTACAGTAGTGATGTTACAGTAGCAAGTTCAATGGTACAGTATGTCTTTGAGTTTTTTTATTAAGTTTGTCTTTCTTATGTGTGTATATTTCTTTCTTTATTCATAGTTTTTGTGCTTGTATTTTCCTTTGGAAGAGATTTTTATAGCAGCCATTGTTTGTTGAAACAAATGTTGGCTTTGGTTTTGTGAAAAGATTTAAAAACAAATTAAACAACTTAGTTTGCCAAACTGAATTACTGAATATGTGGTTGAGTCCACCACAATGATGGGTGTTTATCTTTCCTATTATGCTTATTTTGGTTGCTTCTAAAATAGATACAATACAAAGTATACATGAAGTAATAATCACAGGAGAAGTTAAAGCAGGATGATGTATGGTGAAAGACAGGAAGTGTGATGGCTAGTTAAAGAGAGGAGAAGTAAAGCCAGAGGTCAGATTGTAGGCATGGCGCTGGTTGTCCGTTGTTATCAACTACACCGCTCTCTCTAGCTATATCGATTTATCTTTTACAACCACTACTACGTACTTTCATTTCCTTCACTACCATTTCTCACCTTCATATAAATTGCTATCCCATATTAATACTTGCATAAATTAAAACCATCCTTGTAAATATTTGTTTGCACTAGTTAGCAAGAGTGAAGAAGTCTCTGGGGTAATACGGTTTGAATAGACTTATGTGGTTCATTCCAAATTGAGAAATAATTTATAAAAAGACCTTCTTCTGCTTGAATTATGATATATGCATGTTATTTCAAGGCAGATTGTGCATTTAGATTCAGGCGAATTCCCACTTTTATTATTTTCCGTAAATTGAAATACATATACCGTGTGTTTCAGAATTGCCGGCACTATTTTAGGTATATGTTCTTTAGCAAAAAATAAACATAAAAGTACATATACACATATGTTTTAAATCAATTTATTACAGAGATACTGGGGCACAAAGATATTTATTTAATAATACAATAATTCAGAGTTACTGATCAAACTGGCTACCGTTTTGTTGAATGCAGCATTTAGCAACTCGAATCCGTACTTCTTTGGTACTTCTTATAGCATCAGGATGATGCTTGACAGTAGCTGCAGCTTCTACGATCCGATTTATTAGCTCTTTTGCAGCTTCCACAATCCGATTCCTAACCAATAGACCTGTAGAATAAACCATAGACTTCATCCAGCCCAACAGAAAATAATCTAACGGCGTTGTATCGGGAGATCGTGGTGGCTATTTAACAGATCCGTTTCGACCAACCCATCGGTTGTAGCCACATGTGCGTTTAAATAAACAGTCACAGTAAGAGAATAGTGAACTGGAACACCGTTATGCATAAACCAAAGCCTCTGCCTATTAGCAAGCGGAATTCTTCTAGAAGCTCATAAAGATTATTTTACAAAAATGCAAGTATGATGTTCCTTAAAGCCTAGTTGGCAAAAAGAAGGGGCCGATTAGATTGTCGCCAAGAAGACCGCACCAGATACTTAATGAAAAGGTAGGTTGGTAATGTGTAATAACAATCGTATGAAGGTTTTCTTCGTCCCAAGTAGGGGTGTTTTGAAAATTAGTAATCCCATTTTTTGTAATCCCATGATTCATCGGTAACCAGCAAGCAGCTTAGGAAGTGAGGTTTTCATGTGTATTGTTGAATTAACTACTAGGAGAAATTTCTGTGCTTGCTATAATCTTGTGGTAACATATCATGCACGTGCCTAATGTGAAATGGATGCGATTGTTGTTCGCAATACACTGGGAGAGGAAACATGAAACGAAGTGACAATCTTCTGGTGCTAGAACTAGGAGATAATTGAATACCTTCCAGTATTTCTTCTTCAACGTTTGCAGTTCGTTGCAATCTTTGTCGACCGCCGTTAACTCGTGCAGGCTTTAGTGTACCATTTTCCCTAAGACTTCTTTCAATGGATTCAAACGTTTTACGATTTGGTATTCTTCGGTTGGGAAATTTTTCATGATATCTTCGTACAGCAACACCATTTTTATGTACCTCGCCATAAGTTAAAAGCATGTCTGTTTGGTGAAAAATTTGTGGTGTCTCTCATGATAATACACAAAATACTAAAAATACTGTCTCACAGTATTCACTCACACGCACAGAACTTACACAAAACAGTGTTTAATACTAACTGTCAAACAAATAAACGATAGGCAATTGTTAGTATTATACTTTTAGACTTCCGATAAATAAATCTTTAACCTTCAATATCTCTGAAATAAATTGATTTAAAACGTAGTGCATATGACCTTTTATGTTTATTTTTTGCTAAAGAACACACACCTAAAATAGTGCATTATAATGGACAATTTAATTTTACATAAAAATAAATATAGATATAAAACCGAAATATTCTGCTACAAGTGGAACTCTCTATTATCCAAATTTGGGATTACGGCATTTTTTAAGGAAGGTTTACTTCTTGTTTCATGCTTACGTGAATCTTGGTAACTTTATTTTTATTAGACTAATTAAAAAGTGATTTAAACGAACTCTAGTTAAACAGAAACATATATCTGCGGAGATTTTTTTCCGCATATTTGTGATGCTCCTGACCGGTATTAGGATTTCATACTTCGTCAGAATAAAGTTATCAAGTTCGTGTAGAGAGTTGACTTCAACTTAATGTTTCTGTTACATACTACACTTATTTATTGTATGGGCAGGTAAACTCAACAAGTATAGTGTGTAACAGAAACTTCTTCACTGGGGCATTGGAGAGTTCCACTATGGATTATGATGGGTAGCACGCGTTCACACGGTCAAAACCTCAAAATGAGCTCTTGCTGTATTGTGCTACAAATGGAGCGCTCTATTATCCAAAGTTGGAGATTTAGACTTTTTTTTGAAAAGGAAAGGTTACTTTTTGTTTCATGCTTATGTGAATAAGTTAAACGTGATTTAAACGAACTCTAGTTAAACAGAAACAAATATATTCAAACTTATGTTTTCATTGTTCAACTGGAGGAACTCACTTTGTATAAATTAAACGCATTTATTTTCAATTGTAACCTTTTTTTTGTGGGTTTACTTTTCCTAAACGTAAAGTGAAGCTTATTTCACTCTTGCCTTTTATCATACAAAGAATTTTTGGACAATTGAGAACTTTTTAGAATCATGATAGTAACCACTGTTTTGAAACGGCATCTACAATGTGCTGCCGGCGGAAAGGAGATCGGAAGCCGAGATTAGTAAATTAATTGAAGCTGTAAGACCGTGAAATATTCAGTGGAAAAAAGGGACATTCAGTCGACATGGCTTTCGAGGATGCCGAAAAGTTCGCCATCACTAATGAAACCCATAAATGCCGAAAAAACAAAAGGAATACTAAGAAGATAAATAAAACCAAGGATTCGAAAACTGAAGGAAGTTAGTTCTAAACGGCATGCCCTGATCACTCAACAAATTACCCCCAGAATCTCCTCCTCTAAAATTAAATGTAATGCGAATAGCCTAACTGATTGATAACGACGTTGTTACGAAAATGTAATTATTTTTAAATTAGATAAATTAAATGTTCCAATACTGGATAGTGAACACAATAAAAGAATAAATAAACACACACACACAGAAATAAATTTTAATACACAAATAAACGGGGATAATTCGCCTGTATTTTAAATCTAATCAAGAAATTATTATTATTGCAATGATTTTGATACATTTGCGAGGGAGCTGGAATAAACCCAGAAAAAATAAGAATAAAAAAAGAAGCTAGGTGATTTCGTAGGGAACGCCAAACTATAGGGTAATTTGAATGATCCCAACAACTACCGTCCAGTGGCTTTGGTGCCGGTCTTATCCAAGGTAATAGAAAAAGTGGTGGCTTGTCAGTTATTAACATACCTGGAAGAAAATAATTTAATTATTAATACATAATTCGGCTACAGAGAAGGCTATGGTGCTGTTGATGCAGTTTGTAAACTTGTAGAAGAAATAATGGAGGCCTATGAAAAAAAAGAAAAATGTATAGTGAGTTTTTGTGACTTGAGTAAGGCTTTCGATATGGTTGACCACGGAATACTTCTCTCAAAATTAAAAAAATACGGAATTAGGGGTATCACATGGAATTTCTTTCATGAATACATCACGAATAGAAGACAGTATGTGCATTACAATTGTGAAAACTCGGAAGTAGCTGAAAGTAAGCGTGGTGTCCTGCAAGGATCTGTTTTGGGACCACTTTTATTTTTATTGTATATCAATGAAGTGGGAATAATTTTTCCCAAAAGAAATATTTTGTACGCGGACGACACGACGGTCATTGCCAAAGGAAGGGATTTAATAACGGTAACAGAGAGAACACAAACAAATATTTCATGTTTGAAAAAGTGGTTGGAGGAAAATAAGCTGATTCTCAATGAGAGCAAAACAAAGAATATGGCTTTCAGTATTCGTAAAGAAGGAGAACAGAATGACACGATAGTGTTTCTGGGGATTACATTGGACAGTCAGCTATCTTGGAAAATCCACATTGACTCTGAGTAATAGACTATCTCAGATAGTCTACTTACTAAGGAAATTCGAGATGAAGTTCCTTTGGAAGAATTGAGGATGATTATTTTGTATTATTCCATGCCAGAATGAGCTAATGGAGTGGAGCTATGGGAATCCTCATCTGATACTGTTAAAATTTTTAAAGTGCAAAAAAAAACGATTAAAACGATGTCGAAAAAAAGTTACATGAAAGTGGAAGACCACTTATTCAAAAGCTACAAATTATGACTCTGCCTTCTTTGTACATATACAAGCTGGCCTTAAGGCAAAAAAGAAATAAAGATGCAGTGACTAGAGGAAATTTGCACCAGTATAACATAAGAAGCAAAGAAAATATTGACTTACCTGTGACAAGGTTAAAGAAAACAGAATGGCTTCCAAATGTCGTTTCAATAAGAATTTTTAACAAAATCCCAGTGAATATAAGACAGTTGGAAATACGAAAATTTGAGATGATTTTGAAGAAGATTGTAATTTCCAACTGTTTTTATAGTGTAAAAGAATTCACTGATACAAACTGGAGCATGAACGACTTTAAACTAAAGTGAATAGTTTGATATTTGTTTGTTTGATGGTTAGAGTTCAGTGCTAATTTAGTTTATATAGTACTATAGTCTTGTAAATATTTTGTACATTCTTATGAAATATTGTTATTGACGTGCCTTTTGTATTTGATATGTTCAGGTAGAAATAAATAAAATATATGTGCCAAATCAAGCAGGAACGATTTTTGAACCTCAGCTATGAGATGCTTGGTAGAACTAATCTGTAAGTGTATCTGGAGTTAAGTTGTTGTTCGGCTTAGGATCTCCCTCCTCGTGTTGTAAGAGTCGATTTCTACAATGTAAGATCGGTTTCTAAATTTGTATCCAGATAATAGGCCTAGAAGACTGCTAACATAGCTCTAGACTATTTCATCATTTATAATAAATATATTGGCTCGTCTCGGGTTCCCTGAACACGCGGGAGAATCATTGTTCTCCTCCAAGCTCGTTACGGAACTTGATACTAATTTTTGCTGACCGGATGAAAACTTCGTGACGTGTTCAGTACCGGCTCAAATGCGCTACTTACTTCGAGATCTAGGACGTCGCCTTTCTCCAGACAAAGGTCATGCAAACGCCATTTATACATTAACGCGGGTTTTTATCCTTACGAGGTTATCTTACAAGATTAAAGACGAAGATTACTGACTCAGTGAACGTCATGGACCAGGACGTTATTATTATTATCATCACTCTTGATAAATTAATGTTGATATAAATTGCTTAAGTTTTTACCACATTTTACCGCAACCTGCACAGACAGACAGACAAATATATAATATCAGAAATTTCATTAATTATTGTATAAAATATCTAACCCTTGTATTTTTAGTAATGAAACTATTTTTTTGGTTTTTTTTTATAATATTGAGGAAAAAGAAAACAGTGTATAATACAAGAAAATTTGATAACATGAATCAGAATAAAAACACGATACGGGTGAACTAAAAGTATAGTATGTATGTAAGTAAGGCAGTAGAGTACCAGTCTGGTTAATAGTATTAAGTTTTGTTAGGTGTTTGTCAGTTATTGAATTTACAAACGCGTTATTGCATAATACTACTAATGGTGTCCAATAAGTTGAAGTCAGTAGTGTATCAATGGACTGTTTATAGTACAGGTTGTAGTGTCCTCGCGCACAAAAAAATATTTGCTCATAATCACATTATCCCGCTTCCTGCTTCCTGATGCTCAGAAACAAATCAAGGAACACCAATGGTATACTATCCAAATGGTAAGATTATTTGTTAGATATACTGTAGATTTGTGACTACACTGTAATAATTGCCCTGTGTAATACACATCTACATAAATAACATTTGCCTTCTGTTGGTTTTTCAAATATTTTCTATTTCGATTGCATTTTGTTGATCATAATATATTTATCAGTGCATCGGACACTTCGTGTTTCCATTCAGTGCTTTTAGAAGAATAAAGCACGAAGTAAGAATTTTGAGGTTTCTTTCTTGTTTCTCTAATATCAATTTTTTTGTATAATTTAGTTCTATTGAATAAAGAATATTTCATTAGAAATGCCGCCTTCTCTCCCACTCGTCTCACTTTTTGACACAAAATATTTAATTATCTGGTTTCATTAATCTCACTAATTGTATAATAGGAAATAATCTATAACACGTTTTATCAACGAATCTACAAAAAAAATAGTGATGATGGTAAATAATAAAACTAATATAAGTAAAATAAGGAGGTATTTATGCAATTTAAAAATATAATTTATACTTCATCTTGTCCAAAATTTTGTAAAGATTTTGAATAAAATATGTTCTACTGATTAAATTTCTATTTTTTAAACCAATCAAAACAATTTTTAGATCATATTGTTCCATTCTCTCCATAACTAAAGTTTTAAATGATCATTTGTGATGATGCAACAAACATAAACTTGATATTTCGTTTAGATATGACTAAGCAATCAATCAAGAAAGGTTAATAGTTGAAAAAAAAAAAAAATCTTAGTTAATCGAAAATATTATCATTTCACTCCATTCTTTTTCCGTTTTCGGTGATTTTTTCGAAAACTTCAACAATTTTTCTTACAATTACTACAAACATAAAATATTATATATCTCTTTAGCACAAATATAAAAGCCTATCACTTTTTTCGATTATCTTTTTTTTTCTCTAAAATAGTAATTTTAAGGACTTAGTAATTCGCCTCTTTGTAATCACTTCTGGATAATCTGACGCGCATGTTCCTTTAAATCATCATTGCAGTTCATAAGCAAAAAATTTCACATTTTATGTGTGATGTTAATAACTTAATTGGTAAAAAGACCCTTCTATTTCATTAAACTACTTCATCAATTTTTCGTATTCCTTTCAGAATCCTAATGAAAACAATAATATTATGTTATTGAAATTACGAGTACTTCATTTTTTTTGCTACCCTGCAATCAAAAAATTTGGTAATTTATATTAAAATATCTCTGAATGAAAAATTAGTAGAAAAAAAAAAAATTGAATGATTTATTTTTTTAGAAATAAGAAGCATAATAATAAACCAATTATTAAAGAAGGTTGAAATTGTATTTCGATCGATCACAAAGCATTTTTCTCTTGTTACTAGTCACACCTAACCAATCAAAATTTAAGGAGTTAGGGGGGAGAGGGCTTTTATTGGAGGTTTTTATTGTCCAGTAACGAACAGGAATAATCAAATAACAGTTTGGGATTTCTTTATTTATTTCTTTGGATATAACAAACTTTATAGATCTATATATATCTAGATATAGACATATTTCTAATTTGATGTGAAAGAAAGCTTTGCATGTTAATGCTGTATAGATTAAATTTATTTTTTAATTTTTCAAAGTTATATTACTGTCAGGCAAACCTTTGTTACAATAGCAATCATTACTTTTTCCCATTAATAGAGGGTGAAATTGTTTAAATGTAACAGAAAGAAGAAAAAGGAAGGGAGCGTAAGTCGTAGAATTTCTTTCGCTCTTTATGCTTTGCTACTATGTCTGTCTGTCAACTTAACGACTATTCCGCACCCAGCACATTTATCAGTGACTTTCTTTGTGGCCTAACTAAATTCACTAGGCCTATGGTACTGTTACAACATCTAGTTGAATTAAACTGGATGTGCTGAAATAAAAATACACTTTTTAAGAGATCTGAAAGTGGCAGAGTCATCTAAAATAAAAAATGACTATAGGTAATATTTTTTGAAATGATTTTAATTTTATTGTTAATGGTAAGAAAGCCCACCCCCCACCGAAAAAAAGCAACAACTAATCATTGAAAGAATAAAATTATCAAGACTTTCTTGGAAAGTTGAATATTCCAATTATTTTAATGACCACAGATCTGTAGCCCTTCCGACATTTCAACAACTGTATTTAACTTTAATGACAATAAAGTGGCATGCAGAGAGCTATTCACTGAAGGAAACACGCTATACAATGTAATATACAATTTTGGGGAGGGGCGGTACACCACGAGAATGATGCAAAGCAGAATGCAAAAAAAATGATTTGGATTTTAAAAATCTCTTACATAATAACATTATTTAATAAGACTTGATTATAGAAGTGAGATTATGAGTTTTACTAATTACTAATGACAATGGCTTATTTTAAAACATATTCAAAATAATATATTTATTATTTAATAATTGATACATTATATTTAATATTCCATCATATTAATGAATGAAAATTAGCCTTAATCATTGAAATGACTAGATAGTAGATTGTTGTAGGAGATTATTGCTCTGCGACTTGCAAGGTCTATTGTGCCCCCGGAGCCTTCTCAGTGCACTGCCGGCCTCCAAATAATGTTTTCCAGCTACGAACAACACTGCCCATCACCGGACAGTGAGGTGTAGAGGCTCCTAGGAAGAGAAAATCTAAGGGCAGCATGCTGGATTCGAACCCGGAACCTCTGCGTTGCTAGTCCAGCGCGCTACTTCTGAGCTAATGCCTTCCTTCTCCCTTGGCTTACGCCAATTAATTTGGGGCGGAGACCCTAGTTTGTGTACTGTGTTTGTCCTTGTCTGTAAAGGGTTGAGTGTATGTAGGTTAAGTGTATTGTGTACTGTTCTGGCGAAGTGCATGGAATATTGAGCTGTGGTAACCCATGGGGTCGCTACTTCCCAAGTAAATGCTTGCAACAGACACCCCATGTGGGCAAAGCTTATGACTAACAAAGTCAATTAAATCGGCTGCGTAGCCGATTATACTAAATAATGATGATTAGACAGACGGCAGGTGCAAGGCCGTTTCTTCCTCCTCTTGACACAATCTACACAACGGTTAATTAACGCCCACCCTGGGCAAATGTGTCTTGAACCTATCGTGCTCTATGAAAAGGCCTGTCACCAGTCTAATCTGTTCTTTCCTAAGCAGAGGGTCTCTTTACACAGCTTTGACATGATTCTCTTGCTGTGTTTGGTCCCTGAACTTGCTCTCCAGTTTGTGTCGTGCTCCCTCAGAAGCCACTTCCTTTTGGTTATCCTAAGGACTGGTTATGTACCACAGAACGATCGAGCTCCAGGCTCCAGAGTTTCTACAGTCCACTATCCTGATATTATTCTACATCCGGGAAGGTGAACCTAAGAGACGCTTCAAGTTATGCCTTCCCGACACAGTAAAATTAACATATGATTTCCTATTGTTTCTAGTGAGTTTACTGATGTTTTCGATAAGATTCTGTCGATCTAACTCCCTCAGAGGTCATTTCTACCGCCTCATAGAGCTTCCTCCACGAGTTTCTTTTAGCCTTCCTAAGGACACACACACACACACACACACACAGAGGTGCATAGACATGCTCCTTCCTGCCAATTGTACCTTACGGCCAAAGAAATACATCTCTAATGGTGGAGGCCAGTTCGAGCAAGATCTGTAATAAATGAGGAGTAAAATTTATAATAAAATAATACTTTTCTTCTTATTCAATCAAAAAACCGTTATATTATCATTTTGAAATTTCTTATAAGAATCATGTTTTCATTCATAACTTGTAAAATATCGCTCACAGGAAAAAACCGTTCAAGTAAATTTTTCTTACAAAAAATAGAGGAATCTATTTCTTAAATACAAACCACACCACCCCATTTGAAAAACTGAAGTTGGTGCCTGTATCTCGCTTCTCGAAGCACCAAAACAAATTTGCAAATTAAATTTGGATTTCTAACAAAAAACTACGTGGACACGTATCTTTTAGTTTTTTTCTAGCTATCTTAGTTTCCGATAAAAAGTCGTTATCCATAAACTTATTTAACAAACAATTTAAAAATGAATTGACATTTTTAGTAAATTCAAATTATAAGTTACGATATATTTATTTAATCAAATAAAATAAACAAAATACAAAGAAATTTACCAACTTATTTAATTGTGAAGACATATCAATGACCTATTACATCAGAGAGATATTGCTAAGAAGCCATAAAAATGGGGTAGAATTTTTTAGAAATTAAGTTTCACATGGCATGCCTTGGGCCATTTGTATTAAATTAGTTAGAGCACGATAATAATTTAACAAATGATTAAATAAATGATTACAAGAGAGGCAAATTAAACTTACAAGTTAATATTAGTTGATTAGTCAAAATAATGGTTATATGTTAATAAAAAAAAAAAAAAAAAAACATAACTTAGGCGTCATCAGACCTATTTTGAAAGTTTATTTACAATTCTTTTACTATAGGTTTTCTACTTTACTTTATAGCATTCATTAAGCTTTGTACTTTATTAAAGTCTATTTTTCGTTTTAACGTATTTATAACATCTTATATCATTTGCTCATAATTTCTTAGAATAAATTACTGAGTACAATAATTATTTATACAAAAAAATAAATAACTTTGTTTAAAACTTTGAATTGATTTGAAATTGATTTTGAATTTTGTTTCTAAATAATCGATTTAAATTAGAAGCAACTTACATTGTGATCAAGAATAGAGTTTCGTGGTAAATTCAATGGAAAAGTATGTCGCAAAGAAATCAAGCTATTAACAGGTTTTCTTTGTCATTTTTAAAAATATAATTCCAAGTTATTGCCAGAAGATTAAAAAAAAAAATAAAGCTATATTAAATTTTGGCGACAATTTTTTTTCCCCTATGCCATGGCTTCGGCTATTTAGCCATTCTACGTTGCGCAGCCCAATAAAAAAAGACTGGGAAGATGTTGTTCGTTTAATTGGATATCCAAGGAGTCATATGAGAACAATCTCATACGCGAACAAC
The DNA here is from genome assembly GCA_011037195.1 of Triatoma infestans. NCBI lineage: Eukaryota > Metazoa > Arthropoda > Insecta > Hemiptera > Reduviidae > Triatoma > Triatoma infestans. The sequence continues at coordinate 45,140 of JAAEAF010005200.1, forward strand.
TTCACCGCCTCTCCACGATATTTCCTATCGAGGTTGAATTGAACACCTCCTTCGACTGCGTATATTTCCATCTGGAAGATGCTGGGATACTTAGGGTTCTGAGTAGTTGGTCCTTGGACCAGGACTAACTTTGTTGTTATTCCACTAAATAATCTTAATACAGCACTCTTAAGATGTGGCTACTAGGAAGCTCAAAAACAAATATATATGTGTGTATATTGTATGAGTGTGAACAAATTATTTCAAAAACAAATAAACGCAGAAACGTCAAACTCGATATTCCATTTAGGTGCCGCCACCACCACCGTATGTATAATAAGGTTTTGGTCAAAATCCAACAACCGGAAGTGCCACTTCATCTTCACTGTCACTTTTTCGTGATTTCATAGAATTAGTTTTTGTGTTTTTCGGAATTTTCTTGAAAACAGCTACAGGAATTTTCTTTAAACTTAGAATGGCTAACTGCACAGATATAAACGTATCATCTTTGAAACAATTTTTTAGCCAAATTCATTTTATGAGGGTTATGAGGGTTTGTGAGGGGGGGTATGTTCAAATCCACACTGCTACCACATGCTTTGCCAGTTAGCAGTATCAGAGTTAGCTGCCATATAGGCTAGTTTACATCTATAACTCCTATCTCATTGTTTTTTGGCAAGCTGAAGCAACCGTTTGTAAACATTGCAAGAGTGTTTTACACCGATTCTTAATTTCTTATTCGCAATTTTTCTTTCAAATTTGGAATTTTTAGTGTAAGTTTAGTTACCATTTATATGTAATTTAGTCACAATTAATAAGTAAAAAGCTGTGAAATTGTACAAAATATTGTAAAAAAAAAAAAAAAAAGTAAAGTAATTTTCAGGCGGGCTTAACGTCCAACTACCAAATTAGGTGTCGCGGACGGGGGCGGAAGCACTTACTTTACTAATAACATTTTTTAAACAAATATAAAATTTAGCAGTTATACGCTGGACTCGAACTGGGGTCCTCCCACTTACAAGTCCGTGCTCATAACCACTACACCAACACCCGCCCCTATTGTAAAATAATTTAGACTTTAAAGAAGTTCGCCAACTCACTATCCATTCCGTCATTCCCTTTTGTCAAGATCTCTCTCCCTTTTTACCTTCTCTCACGTAAGAGGAAGTATTGTGAGCGTGTCAGAATTCCGAAATTAAATTATCACCGAAAATACATGTTTAAAGTCTCCAGTAAAGAAAAACCCACTTTTAGCGAATGATTTGATCTAAGTGTATAATTGTATAATGTCATGTTGGGAATGAATATCCCAAAGAAGTTCATCAGAATAATTTTATTAAGTATTATGGATATTTAGTGAGTAGTCAGAATTTCAGGACGATCTTTTGGAAATATTTCACGCAAAAAAAATGATTGCCGCCAGGTGGATTTCCGTAGCATTTCTGCTTTTTAACATAGCTCTTGAGAAATGCGTGATGCTGAAATCCATACCTCTGATACGTCTCTTAATAGATTGGTCAGACGACCTAGATGTTATTTATTGCTAAGTTCTGGAGAACACTGGAAGAAATTTTTCTAAAATTAATGGCTACAGCTGAAAAGATGGTTCTAGGGATAAAAACCAGTCTAAGAAATATTATATGTGCACAACATTTGAAGGTGGCATTTTTCAGAAATCTCTTTCTGATTAGTGCTCATTTGAGAATAGACTGATCGTGATGTACAGTTCAGAAACTTAGGTCCTCTAAATAAAAATAATGAAGATTGACAAATCTTTGAGTGAAAATGTACCTGAGAGGATCTACGATAGTTGATAGAACAGCATGCGGAAGAGGAGATCGTAACTAAAAAATCAAGGGACTCTCCTATATAAGGAACTAGATATGGGAAAGTTAATAAAAATGGAAGGTTACACTGGACAGGACAATGGAAGTTGGTGGAGGAATAACAGGAAGTAAGGAGCACAAGATAGGAAAAATTGAAGCAAATTTTCATTTGAGAAGCCAAGGCTTACTAGTGAGCTGTAGTACAATTGATTATGATGATGTAACATTAGATTACAAGTGTTATTGAAAATTAATAAAGGTGTTAACTACCACGGAGCTCCACTTTCTGTGTGACATTAATGGCTATGAAATTTGAGTAAAAATTCAAGTTTGAAGAAAATTTAAACTTTAATTACTGAATTAACAGAAAGTTTTGTGAATGTTAAACACTCAAATACGCAAATATTTGGGGCATTTTTTTTTTTGCGCATACTATCAAGATCATTTATTGCTATTGCTATCTTTGCACTTGGTAAATCACCTCAAACCGATATCATGATTTCATAATTTTTTTTTTTTGGAAGCATAATCTTCTTTTTACTGAATCTATTTAAATAAGTATCGATAGATTTGGCTACAATTCACATATAAAGTAGGGCATTTCAAGATTTCAGGCCAACATGTTCCTCCATATTTCTTAAATAAAATACCTTGTTTAAAAAACTTGTCCCTTGTGAAAGTAGGAAGTCTGACGGGTAGTATTCTTTTTTACTTACTCTTTTTGCTGAAAAGTTGAAGTCTTGCGTTCGTATTAAATTGTAGAAAAAGGATAGGTATGTTTCGAGATCTCTTGAGAAAACAAAAACTGTAGGAATAGTTCTCTTTTTAAATCATAAAAAAAAACTCAAAAGCGAAACGGAAAAATTGAAAAGGAAAAATTAAAAGACAATTGAAGATATAAATAGTAAAGAAAAAGCAGCAGGTAGTTTTTTTAAATTATACATGTGTAGTATATATGTATATATGTACGTATATATGTATATGTATGTATATAGTGTATGTATATATATATACAGAAAGTAGTATAAATATATAATATATATATTACATGAAGATAATTGTACTAAACAAGAATGAAAAGCATGGAAAATTTAACAATAATATTCCCATCCAAGTTTCCATTTAGAAAGCATTAAAATTTCCACTTCTTAGAAGATCTAATTCCATATTGCTTAAAAAGCAGCTCATAAATTGTTACTCTGTATATCTTCTATTTACTTTTTAAGTCCTAATTTAAAAGTGGGTCGATAATAATTGTTTCTTGTAAATTCTTCATCTCAGTTTGCTTGCTATAGATATGATGGTGATTAAATGTATAGTAGTTATAAGTATAATTAGAATTTCTCTTCGTTTAGTTGAAAACTACATTGAAATTCTAGGAACATTTTAAATTATTAATATTTATTATATTTTCTTGTGATGTAATAATTTATCAAAATGGAACCATAACAATAAATTTTGTATAAATTTTGGAATAAAAGGAAATATATAACAAATTGTAGCAATTGTTAACCTTTCACTGGTAGTACACTCATAGTCCACAGTCATAATTGAACATGTAGTAATTAATAGAGCATATAAATTTTCCGACTCTAAGATAGCCCCTGAAGAAGACAAACAATGTTTGTCGAAACGTTGGGTTATTAATAAAAAACACTTAAAAAATTTTTTAGTTATGAAAAAAACCCCCCTGGCCGATCAGCCAACTAAGAGATACATCTGATCAAAAGGAAATATATTACTACTACTGATATAGAGAATCATGAAGGAAATGTTATCGATTATTAAGTCAAACACTGTTTCTGATTATATGATTTAAATAAATAATTATTATTTATTTTTTGTTTTGTTTCATGGGGGGAGGGATATTATTGAAAATAGGTATTTTATTTTCTTATTTCTAGCATTCGACTGGGGAACCTAATCCATCATCAGGGAAATGATTTCATGTTTTTCAATGAGTATGTGACTTGGCACTTTGACTTTGTCTTCTTTGCACAGATAAGAGATTGGGTTTTTTCCTTAAAATATTCTTAATTCTGCTAGTTCAAGACAAAAAAAAATTTTTGTTTGTTCCTTATAGAGTCACCTCAGATTCATTCAGTATGGCAGTTACTACTTACTTACTTATCAGAGACATTTTCCGTGGTAGCCTGCTTCATTTTGTGGTCATCGACCGGTTTCAGGCGTTCGCCCATCTTCAACTGAGCTCAGTGAAAGCTGCGTTTGCTCTGTGCAAGTCTGTGTTGTCACACTGTCTGAAAAACGCATCCTGAAGATGGGGAACGCCCGAAACCGGTCGATGACCACAAAATGAAGCAGGCTACCACGGAAAATGTCTCTGATGCTTACCAGCTCTGCGGAACCTACCACCACAACAACTTACTTACTTACTTAATCAGGGTCCTCTTCTACCCGTGAGTGTAAAGGAGCTGCAAAAAGTTCGCCATTCTTTTCTATTTCTTGACATTTTCTTGGCTGTATTCCACGTAAGGCCGCTTTTCTCAACTATGCTCTTTACGCTTTCTTCCCAAGTTTTTTTTCCTTCCTCTAGGTCTTCTTCCCGATACCTTCATCTCATATGCCTTCCGGGGTATTCTATTCTCTGTCATTCGGTTAACATGACCGGACCATCGCAGTTTCTTTTTTTCAATAATTTGGCCAAGAGGATTCAACCTTTAAATTTGCTCTAATGGTGCTGTCCATTAGAACGGCACATGAGCGCTCTTCGGAATTCATCACCACCAGAGGAGTCAGGCAGGGCGATATATTGATTCCACTGTTATTCATCCTGCCAATGGACGATGTAATGAAAGCATGCAGGACACGTACATATGCAACCCATCTTGGAAATTGTAACTTACAGGCAATAAGTCTCCATTATTTTGCGTTTGCCGATGACATTATGACCTAATGCGGTCTCTCTTGATTTTGCCCTCTATTTTCCACAAGAATCTCATTTCTCCTGCTTGCAGCCGGCTTTTATCGCTTTCCTTTAGAGCCCAGGATTCGCAACCATAGATAATAGTGTGTATGAATGTAGTGAGTATTCTTCAAGATAATCCTCTTTGTGTCCTTGGAGATCTCTCTTTTGCTCAGAAAACCCCTGTTCAGAACGTGGAATAATTTTTACCCCAGACGCAATTCTCTCATTCAATTCATCAGTTAAGCTACCGTTTGAGTGAATCTTTACTTCGAGATATTTAAAGGGGGATACCTGCTCGAGAGCTTCCCTTTGACACTGATGTCTAACTGGGTATCATCAGCTCTGGAAATTACCATGCATTTGGTTTTCTGGAGACAGACAGACATATTTCTTTTCTCGCAGTTCTGCGTCCACACATCAATGTTGGCTTGGAGTTTTTTTCCTTGCTAGTTGGCATCAACATAATGTCTCAGCAAACGCGAAATAATGGAAACTTATTGCCTGTAGCTTACAACTCCCAAGAGGGTCGCATATGTAGATGTCCTGCATGCTTTCATTACATCATCCATTAGCAGGATGAATAACAGTGGGCTCAATGTATCCCCCTGCCTGACTCCTCTGGTGCTGATGAATTCCGAAGAGCATTCATATGCCGTTCTAACGTAGTTTATGCAATTTTTATAGAAACTTTTACTAAACAAACAATAATTGCTTCTTTATGTTATTCACATTAAAAACCTGCAACAAGTTGATGATTTCCCATAATGACTTTATCTGTGATTATTGGTTATAATTTATTTTTCTCTCTTTTGTTGCTTGAGTTTTCCGATAATATTTATTTTTCTTTTAAACAAAACATAATTGTAAATATTCTACTTTAAAATTAATAATTATTTCTGGGATGATGGAATGAACCATACATTAATTACGAAAATAAACAATTTGTAATGTTAAGTGTATGTCAACGGATGCAAGAAAACAGACAGCTAAGTGTAGAGTGGCTCTTAGTAAACACATTTACTAAACTCAATTTCCAAAGACCCATAGAGTGTCTCCAATTAAGGGTTTCTCAACTAATTCCCATATTCTTAAAGTAATTCTAACACTTAATGCTGTTTTTTTATTTTTTATTATTATTAATGTTAAGTGATTTAAACATTTGTGAAAATGTTTGAAGTTTGAAAGCTACAAATCTAATCTTCTTGTTTTTCTTACTCGTTTAAACGGAAGTGTAGCAAATGTTCTTATCTAATTTTTCACAGAAAATTCTTTTTTGAAGTTACTTTAACATCAAAAAAACGGTTTTATCTTTCTGATAATGAACTGTACCTATCCATAGGGACACCATACTTATAAAAACGTATATCATAGATGGTTCAAACTTGATAAACTGTGCGATTCCTTGGTAAAGGTTCCTTCAATTTTTCGCAATTAACTCCAAAATTGGCAAAAAAACGAGCACCATTAACTTTTGCTTAAGTTAGTAATAGATAAAATTATGTCATCATTCTATAACTTTGTTTAGCATTAATGATTTAAGGGTGTTCCAAGGAAACTGTAGGTGCTATTTAACCGGTAAATTACTGTTTAAAGTTCTTTTCATGAACAATGGTACGGTTCTTCAAAATGTAAAACCGAGTGCAACTAACATTTTTTAATAATCACTTAATCAGTTTAGAAAATGTTTTTTGGTGGCGTCATTAATTTTTTTATTTCTTTTTCACAAAGAATATATGATACTTTATAGTTAAGGATAATTATTCAAACTGTTACAAATATTTAATGTTTAAATAGAATTTACCTAGCGGAAAACCTGTGATTTGCTGTTTGGAAAAGTGGTGAAATAATTGGAAAAAATTAATTCCTACAACTATTAAAATTCTAATCTATAAATTTTCTTCAAACTTGTTATTTTCTATTCGGTGTACGGTGTTGGAACCGTATATTCTACTGAAATGATAATTTAATGAAACTTTAACATTGCTGCTCATCAGAACATTCGTAAAATAAATTTTCCCGTTAAATTGTTTGTCAAATAATAACGAAAGGCTCGGTAACTGTAAGTGTTCCAAGTTTTAAGAAAATCGTTTAAGACATTTTTCATATAATAGCAAAATGTAAAACATATACTTCCGATTTTGATGGAAATCTTATCTAATCCTTTAGGTGCTCAATAGTAAGGTTTCGTACACTTAGTAATGCTGGCTTTATTTTATTTTTGTTTTAGATTTCCAATTATCTCAACAACAACAAAAAATATTCAGAAACAGCTGAGAGGTATTTCTTTCCTTTTAGGGGTTATATCTATTGTGACCTAGAAAAGATTATTTTCCCCCAACTTTTGCAGGTAACAGCGCCCAACCTAAAACACCCCTCTCAGGTCAATTTCTTTAAGAAATAAATTCCGAGGTTATTATTATCTTTTTTTTTTAATTTAAGGCGCGTCATTGGTCATTAGCGCCCGGAGCCTTCTCAGTGCACTGCTGGCTTCCGGATGTGTTTTCGTGTTACAGAAAATATTGTCAATCACCGGACAGTGAGCTGGAGGTAGAGGCTCCTAAGAAGAAAAAAAATCTAAGGGTAGCTTAGCTGGACTCGAAACCGGGTGGTAGTTCAGTACGCTAACTACTTAGCTATTCCCGTCCCTCCGAGGTTATTATTATCATCTCTAAAATGATATTTGATTATAATTACTTTTCAATTACCTATATAATATCATGGGAATTCAATGTTTTATTCAGTATTCCTAATTTGAAGCAATTTTGTCCATTTAATTATGAAAATTGAGGGGTTGCTTGAATGTTTTGGATGTTTTGAATGTTTTGCATCACATTAGAACCAATTCATCGGCTAGTTTGGTTAACAGCGTCAATAATACAAGTTTAATTTGTACACGTTGATATGTTGATAGTTTCATTAAAATGCCTTTAAATACCTATAATGTCGAGTGATGAAAACAATTAGCACACATAGAAGGCATTTTCTCAACCGCCTCCATTGATTTCTTTACTTTCTATGTTTATTATTTGCTGTATTTACTAACCATATATGGTTATCATTTCTTTTAGTTTTAACACTTTGTTGTTGAGAAAATTAATTTTAAAGTTTTATTTTATCTTAAAGGAAAGCTTACTTAAGGAAACTTGGTTTCCCCTGATGGCAGTTAAAAAGAGTAAACATTTCCTAGTGTGAGAAAATTTGTCAAATAGAACCTGTAAATTACCGGAAGTTTTTTTTGTATTTAATTTATTGTAAACAAAATGTTACTTTAGATAAAAGCTGGCTTTGTTTCAAACAATAAAATCACGAGTCAGTAGTTCTGTATGATTTTAACTGTTGTAGAAAACACTATAGAGTTATATTGCATTGTGTTGTAACATATGTACGTATGAAATCCATTTTACTTTACCTTTGAATTGTTATTAAATTCAAACGTTATTTATTCACCTGTGACTTGTTTATATAAATCTGAAAGTCTTAATCCTCTTTTACATTCACTAATTACTTTTATATTTATTTTCTATCTGTTAATTCAGTTTACTAAAGAGTTTGAAAATGAAATAACACGATTTTCCGTAGTTTTCTTTACGTGTTTAAACTTTTCTTGTAAGATTCTACATTGTTATTAATACCATACTAATTGAGGAAAAAGACTTTAACTTGGAGACAGAGTATAATAGGTATGAGAAGGGGAGAAATTGGGTTTGTTAGATAAATGAACTGGAAGTAATGCTGAACACTTATAATAAGGAAAATAACACAAACTGCCTGGACTTTACACGTAATATATAAAATGGTAGTGAGAGATTTAGAGTGAGAAAGAGAAAGGTTGTTGAGTTGTTGTGACTGCTGAATGAACTGTTGCAAGACTCTCTCGCAGCTGTATTTAAACAGATTCTCCCACACTAGTCTGGCCTAAACTAGTGAGTCAGACTGCCAATTTCTGTGTGTCTCTCACTCTCTGCTTTGGATCCCTCTCTTCGGATTCTATTACACAGAATAATGGTAAAATAAAAAGGTCTGAGAAGGGTTCAGGAAGGGATTCGAAATTCACCAATTGAACCAATAGTAGGTCATCGACAAGTAAAAGCAATAAAAATGGATAAATTGGTCTCGCATGAATCAGAATTCAGTCATTATGAAATTTGCAATTTCCTGAACGCACAATCTTTCATATTTTGCCCCATTTTGTGAGGAAAAAAGATCTCACATATGATCAGGAGGAGGATACTGATCAGGAGGAGATTATTTTTGGGATGAAGCACAATATTTGCTCTAACCAAAACCACATTCACAGGAACTGAAGTGACCGTCTGGTATCGGACCTATGACCGATATATTCACTAAGCTCCTTGCCACAATTTCAGTCGGTTGAAATGTGTTTGGTGTGATGTTGTTTAGTGTAGTTTCTGTAGCACGAGCGGTTTCTAAAGGGCTTGTGTGTATGTAAGTTTTAAGAGGGAGAAGTATCAAATAAGAAAGTAGTCACTGTCACTGATTACTGTTACGCTGCTAACAATAAATATATTGTATCAAAATAATAATTACAAGTTATTTGCAAAGAATGTATAAACTATTAATATATTGTGGAACTGGCGCTGATGCTAAGAGAGCGAAAAACAAGTGTTCTGCTTGAATGTCTAATACAGGCTATCCTTCTTTGAAAGCAGAAAGCAGACTGTTCTTGAAAGAATGCCTTTTCTTGTTAGTTTTAAATCCTCTCCTTTGAGAAGGGCAAAAGACAATGCTAACCAAGTTCATAAACTCTCTGTTGTAACGGTAGTCTTCTACCTGTGTGTACCCTTTTTGCCAGCGAATGTTAGAAGTTCTTCTAAAATAAAATAGATATAATTTCTATAATTCTGGCATCCATCATACGGTTATCGTTACTTTTTATCCGCGAACAACTTGACCACTTTCCTTCTATATCTGGTGAAATATATTCTGTGACAGTTCAGGAAGTGAAGAGCAATTCACGATCAATGAAAAATTCAAATATACTTTTTTGTTAGAATTTTGTTCTTATAAAGACTCGACATTTTTATAATTCTGGATGCGAAACTAAAGTTTCTTTTTGTACATAATGTATGGATAATTATGGAAATTATTTTTTAATAAATACAAATAAATTTTTGGACTGTTAAAAAAAAAAAGGGGTAATATTTTGCATAACAATTTATATGTTTCAACACAATAGAATATCGGTGTATTCACTTCAAAATGTTACTTGTCACCATGTGCCAAATGTCACCTGTCTTATTAAATTCGAATTTCAGACATTCTAGGGGTCAAATGCAAAGTAAGTCAGTATATCTTACTGCTATGCAATTTATGTAGTTTGCAGCCTGTCCTTTGGAAATTATCATTCTGCCATATACGAAAAATTATGGTAGGATTATCCTATTAAATTAGATTGGGGGTTAAATTTGGAGTTTTCCTCTTAACAATTTTCAGATTTCCAACGTATTTGGGGAAAATCACATTTAATTATTTATTTGTTATTTACACTCCTTTGTTTAATTCCAATTATGAAATCCTGGTATACCATTTAGAAAATCTAAAAATTGTCTATTAACAGTCAGCAAGTGAGCGATAAAAAATGGCAAGTTACTTGACTATTCGTAGGCTACAACTCTGGTTGGAAAGAAAGAAGGGTACTTCCTTCTTGTATTTTTTTTTATTTTGGGAGGAGGGTTACTTTTATAATTGGATTGCATTTTTCATCTAATCTTAATCTTATCATTTACCTCAGGATATTTTCTCGTAAGGTTTGAACATAACATTTCTTCAGGAAAACACTCATGAAACAAAAAGTAGGTTTAAACTAGGAAACTGTTTTCTAGGAGACTTTGTTTGTTTTTGGAGTTGGTAGCTCCAAGTATAGACTGTGAAAAACTCCGTCTATTAAAAAAAAAAATCTGAAAATCCTGATAAAATGTGATGAAATATTTTCTTTAAATGCGTTGAGAATCGGTCATTTCTCGTATGCACATTTTTTTTTTAACCAAATTTACCATCTGAATTGGATGGGACTGATGTAATCAATAATATAATAATTTATTATTGACAACCAAGTAAAACTTTATTTTCAATGCCAAGCACTTTTGAAGTTTAGTTTTTATTGAATTTTCTATTAAAGCGAAATTTTCAGTAATAAAGCCTGAAGTTAGCAATTTGAATGTACAATGTATACCATCTGGTTATATCTCCAATAAAACGAAGTAACCATTCAGAAGACAAAATGAATTGAATAATGAATTAATTTTAAAAGGAAAAATAAATGATTATGATTAAATAAGAACAGAAATTAATAACAATTTTTCATGAAACAATATTAAATACTGATGCAGGATGAAGGAGAGAATATTTAGAAATGCTGATCCAAGTTGATCCAGATGAAGTAGGGAGGGGAAGGGTTTGCTGCGTGACGAGGTGTGTTGTAAACTGCTATTGGAAGATGATGATTCAATAAGTTTATTAAATGCCATCACTGGAGATCCTGGAACGAGCTGGGCTTGTAAAAGGGTCTGACAACAAATTGGAACATGGCTCTATAAATACTTGCTCCATTTCCAATATCATATTTTTGTTCAAGAATAGAATATGTTAATATTGATTTTTAAAAATTGAAAAATAAATAGTAGAACATGATTATGAGTATTAATGAATATAAAATCAATTAAATTAGTATATTGATTATGTGGATGGATTCGCAATGCTGGATAACATCTGGGATTTAACCCGTCGTAGCATGCATATTTGTGCATGTTCTTGACCAGTTTCGGATTTTCATCCACATCATCCTGCGAATTCAAGCTATCAAGTTCGTGTAAATTAGTTGATTATTAGGGTAAAAATTAGTTTGTTCAGTTTAGTTTTGGAAATACAGTGATAAATTTAGACGGGAAGATGATCAAAACCGGCAAAGACCAATATGCAATTCATCCCTGTGCTACTTCCTAAGATTTTATATTCTATGCTAAGTTTCAGAGAATCCCTTTCCGTCATTTAATAATTTTTTGCGTAGTAGGCAAAGAAAATGGAAGAACAAATCTATAATTATTGCGATAATTTATTTCTGAAACAACGTTTAAGGTAATTTGATTACATAGATCTAGTAAAAAAAGATTATGTCCTTTGGATGACATATGATTATCAATAAATTCCTGTCGGATTGTTGAAAATGTGGGTGGGTCCGCAATGCTGGATAACATCCGGTATATTATCCATCGTAGCATGCATATTAGTTTTGTTCCTGATGGTTTCGGATTTTCTTCCATCGTCAGAGCAAGTTCACCAAGTTCGTGTAGAGAGTTCACTTCAACGAAATGTTTCTATAGACTCACACTTGTTGGTTGTATATATGTGGGAAGGTTATAGGGTTATGTTATGTATATAAGGTGATGTTCCTGTCGGATTCTCTAAAATGAAGACTTCTTAAACTAAATAGAATACAGTAATGGAGGGGGTGATCTCTATGGTTCCAATCAGGACCCAAAAGATTGATTCCCCTGGTTTATTGACGTCAACCATCGAATCAGATCATAAACGCAAACCAAGTGTATTCATAAACCATAAACAGGACCAGAGCCCCCAAATTCCCTAACAGGCTGTTTACCGTGCGGAACTCATTGTCCAATTGGAGACCAGGCCAGGCCATCGCAGTGGTAGAGGACAAGATGCGATGACTTTTTCTCTGTTAAGCAAAGTCTGTGATGCCTGTCTCAAAATAAACAATAGACTTAAATTTCAGATCCACCATATCTTTTGGAACTCGGCGGCCCTGATTAAACAGCCCTTGGTGACTTTTTGCGAGGGGTTCTCTTATGGGACTCCTTTGCCTACCTTGAATTAGTACTTCCCTATCAGGCTTCTTATTTTCTGCGAATTCAGGATATAAACACCGTTTTTCTAATTGACCTGTGTACCGTAGAAAGATTCCACACCTTTAAAGTACTCTTTGAATTTCCTATAAACCATTCTCTCTAGGTTACAACAGGCGCCAGGAAAGTGCCGCCATTATTTTGATTACGGCCTCCCTGGAAATTCGTATAATTTTTTTGTAATTTAGGGATGATAGAGTGTGCATAATTTAAAAACAAAAATGTACACTTACTAATACCTTTTAAAA
>JAAEAF010005200.1:61378-81236 GCA_011037195.1 Triatoma infestans
AAAAAAAAATAGTACACATATTTAAGGCTGATTTTTAAAATCTAGCGATTGAATAAATTCAGTTCTGACACTGGATTGAATAATTTCATTCTTTGTTCTGTTCGCATAATATTTTTCTACTTCTTTTTAAAAAAAATGTATGTTTCATCACAGTTAAAGCCCAACTCATTGTTATAACAAGAAAAATAAAAATAAAATAAAGGTTTCAAATGATAAGTAAAGAAAATATCAATGATTCTAATAATCTAAAAAAAATGTTTAAGATATTTGTTATTTGTGGCATAATAGTACTCCATCCCCATTGTGTTCTTGAATAATATTCGAGCATTTGAGTAATAACAAAGTTTCAATCATGTAAATTATATAATAGATATAATTAATTTTATTAATGATAAAAAAATTACGCAATAATGAATCCATTATTGCGTAATTTCTTTCATAAATAAACCGTCGTCGGTAAAAAAAAAAGCGCCCCTTTACCGCACCGAAAGAAATTAATTTCCAGCTTTCATTGTAATTTTAAGATTCTATTAATAATTTGGAATTATTGTATTTTCTAATGAAAACAATTAATATTATACAATTTATAATTTATTATGTGATTATTTTTATATCTGGGGAAACAGGCGCCAGCCTTAAAAAAGTGGTAACAAAATGGAAAGAATTCCTATTAAGTTGATCAATAATTTGCATGACCAATGCATTTATTATTTCTGTATAGATACAAACAGTATACAACATGAGAATTTTGTTTGAACACTTCAAAAGCAGTTCCCTTATATAAGACTTATATTTCCACTCTCTCTTCAACAATCGCATTCAGCCATTCAGACATTGATTCAGCCAGAATCCTTCTGAATTTATCAGCGCTTCCAACAGTGATCAGCCAAAACACTTTATTCGTATATTCTCTCACATCCGTTGCTCACTACTATCTTCAATGTTCCATTTCTCATATCAGTGTTTGAAGAAAAAATACCATATGATCATTGAATAATGAAGTATTATCACTGAATAAAGAATCCTCCAGCTGCCATTGGTCTTTCATATCCCTGTCTTTCACATCCAGCAACATATTATTCGTTTATTGTTGTTCTGACCAACTAATTTACAATGATTTCTTTCAAATTTCTTTTCAATGTTTGATATTTCTTGGAATTTCAATGATCTTTATCATTTGTACATGTGAATAAAATTGTTTAAAGAAAGAACCATGTTTCTTCAAAGATTTAATGGACTGCTCGGAGTCGAATGGCTGAACACCAAGTGGCTCGACATTAGCAAAAAAAAAAAGAAATATTTCCAAAGGTCTCCATTTTTGCCAAACATTTCTCTAAGGGCTCCAAGTGAAAGATCTGATTATAGAAGTTGATAGATTAAGATTATAGAATAATAATTTTATTTAAAATGTATAATACTGCATAGTCCTCACGCGTTAGTCTAGCGGCTAGCGCACTCGCCTTTTCATGCGAGAATTCAGGTGAGGAAAGTTTCATGCGGAATTTGCCTGTAAGGGTAAAGCCGGTGTTGACCCAGCATCGTGAGAAAAAATAGGAAGCTACAGTTAGTAGCGCCCTGAGTAGCGAAGGTCAGTATTAAACAGCAGGATACAGCGGCGTGCTTACCACACGTCCTCAATACATCGCCGTCTGGCAAGCCTTGGTCCTTTATGGGCTAGAGCCATAGGTAATAACAATAATGCATAATATAATGTACATTTTTTTAATTTTAAATCAATAGTAATGGATTATAAAGTAGTTAATTTCTGTTGAATTATAATGATATAAGTTAAATGATTTTCTATATTCAAGTCAGAGCACTAAGATTCCCAAATTATTTATTACTTTTGATTTAATGATGAATCAAAATATTGAAGAAAATATAATTCTTCTAGAAAAGTGCTGGCTATTTTATTTCCAAAGATAAACATAATTTATTATATTTAGTGACACACTACAGGAACATTAAGCACCAGTGATATAAACAAAGTCCTGAAGCCCGATGACCTTTATTTCTTAATATAGGAGTAATATCTTTTTACTTTGATGATTATTCAAAATAGATAAACTATAATAGTTAGTCAATAAAGAGTTAATATTAGCTAAATGTTATTTTAATCAATCAATAAAACTACATTGATCCACTCTAACTAATAAATTGACTCATAATTTCTTCTTTTTTTTAAGATTTAATTAAAAGTTCTGCAACAATAAGATGTTTCGAAAAGACCCAAAAACTGAACTAAGCTGGAGTGAATTTATTGAAAGTTCTCATAAAGCTTTCTCAGCTTTGCTGTCTTCACAGTAAGCGCTGTTTCCTACGGATCCATCTAGATTTATTGAAACAATTGACTGAAATGTGGGCGATAATCTTTATTAAAAAAAAAAAAAAAATGTGACAAATCTATAAAAAGCCAGTCATTCCAACAAGGAGAGAAAATTTTGGTGACAAGTAAAAGAGCCGAATGTTTCAATGCAAAATGTAACAGAAAAACAACGAGGGAAGGTCTCATATAGCTTCTACTATAGGAGGCCAGCTATAGGATAAATGAAGGTTCCTAAATAAAATCCTGTGAAGGAGGAATTATGTTGTAATTATCATTATGCTTAGGTATGCTCACTGAATATATATGTGTGTGTATTATATTTCGGGCGCAAATATGTATGGGATGCAGGCAAGTGTATATTGGGCAGTAAGACGTCTAACGACGGAAAGACTCTAGACATTGAACAACAACAAAAAAAACCAGGCTGCAAGCTTCCATTACACCTTAAACTATCTTTTCGAAACCTGTCCAGCGACACCACTCGAATAATGAGAGGCTTGCATAATACTATGTTACATATCCACTGAAGGCTTTTATCAACGCTCAAATCTAGATCAGTCTAGTTCTAGTTCAGTTAGCATCAGGGATACGTTATTACTTAATAAGATCCTAATAGACCTCGTCTTGTAGGTCGCACTGGAATGAGGCTTGTTCCCTCCCCGGTTTTTTTTATTCTATTAATTAATAAAGTCGGATAGACCTGAAGAGTAACGTGGGGTATTTCAAAAAAAAAAAAAATACGAAGCCTCTTGGCTGTAGTATATTTAAAATTATCATAAATAATAAATTAAAAATAACAAAAATAAGATATTAATAATAACTAATTAATTTTAGAATATCTATGCTTTAAAATAGCCGAATACATTAGAAAATATTTGAAGAATAAATCAGAAGGATTTTATAAATGGAGGATGAATTCTTTTTAATTATTTTAATTTGATTATAAAATATACATAACTTATTTTACATACATTCTAAATTATTTTTAAAAATCAAGGAAAATATGATGATTCAAAATGAATGAAAGATTTCTTAGAAGTAAGAAATGAATACTGGCATGTTTTAGTATAGGTATTATAGATTTAAGTATATTGTTTACAGAGAAAGGAAATGTGGAGTATTTAGATGGGTAATGTGCTATACAGTGTATACATGTAAAATTAGAAGAAAAGAGGAATTTCCCTTTGAAAGCAGGTTGAAGTATGAGTATAAATAGTATTACTAAATTTGTTGAGAAGCGTCCATATTAGAGGCAAAGCATACTGTATAGATCACACATCCAGTTTCAATTAAAACTCTTACCGTAGTGCCAGTTGAAATCTCCGCTTCTCGCCAAACACCAAACTATACACTTCATTGCAGAACAATGAGTATGTGCTGGCATCAAGATGATAAAGTTCAAAACTTCCACCTCAATAACTTCCTATAAAACTCTTTATGCTGCTGCGTTGTACTTTTTTTTGCATATTTTTTAAATATTTTTAAATATATATTTAAATTTAATTAAGAAGAGGATTGATTTTTCACTACAACTTTTTATAATTTAAAAAATATTTAATTCTCCTCTGTATTATACAGTAGTAGAACCCAGACGGTATCTTGAAATAAATTTCTGTAAAAAGAGGATTTAAATAAAAGTGACGGGGTAGCTGTCATTTTTGAAAAACACATGAAAACCTGAAAAAAAAAAAAAAAATCTGGTGTGAAACACTCACACACCTTTCTCTTACTACTCCAGTTTCTCAAAATTTAATTGATAAATTTTATAGCATGTGTACCAAATTAATGAAATTCATCGAAATCTGCAAAAAAAAACTGTTCAATAAAAGCGCACTTCCGGTTTACTAATTCCCTTGAAACTCGGAATTTCGGCCATCTATTTATTTCTAATTAATTTTATTTGGATTATAGAATTGTATAATCAACTGTGATAGCACTTTAGAGAAAAAACATAACCCCTCCCCACCCCTAAAAGTGCCCTTAAATGAATTTTCCCAGAAAAATATTTTAAATAAAAGTTGTAGATCATTCTATGTTTAGTTTATTTAAAAGTTTCAAGAAAATCGTCGGGAGTCATTTTTGAGAAAATCGCGAATAAGTGGAAAAAAAATCATATAGTAAAGTGGTAAAGTAAACGCACTTTTGGTTATCCGATTTTTTTTTCAAACTCGGAATTTCAACAACATATTTAATCCTAACTAATATTATTTAGATGATAGAATTGTCTAATAAACTGAAATAGCACTTTAGATGAACACCTATCCTCACCCCTCCCCCCAAAAGTGCCCTTAAATGAATTTTTCTGGAGAAATGTTTCAAATAAAAATTGTAGCTCTTTGTATATGTAGTTGATATACATAGTTCAAAGAAAATCGTTGGAGCCATTTTTGAGAAAATTGCAAAAAAGTAATAAAAAAAACTAGTAATGTGGTACTTCCGGTTGAGAAATTTTGGCAGATAACCTGCAGTCAGATCCCATTGTGATACCTAAACGGAATATCAAGTTTCAACTTTCTACGGTTTTTCATTTTTGAGCTATACTGTTTAAATACATACACCCACAGACCATGTGCTAAAAACCATGTATTTTGGACTCAGGGGACCTCAAAACGGATATTTTCGGTGAATATTCGATACCGAAAATTTGACACGATTAAGAGAGCTACTTTCTCTTACTAGGAGGAAGAGAAAGAAAAAAAATCAATGCGTATATTATGCCTCTCCATACAACAGATTTTGAACTAGAAATTTCCCTGTCTCAATCCCATGTTATCAGGTTGGAGTGATTTAGATTTTTTTATTTTTCATACGTACTCCCCAAGATATCGAATCAAGATGACAATTGAATCTCGAAAATTGTATACGTTCGAAATATTTTCTTTTACAGCAGTTAATGAGATTATAAACTTTCAACATATGCACAGCAATTAATTTTCAAAATTTTATTACATTATTGTAAATGATGTTTGTTACATAGGTAGCAATGTTATGTGCGTGAAATGTGGTTTTAGGTTATGCTCGATGACGTAGCCATTATATATGTCATTAATTCAATGCTAAAGAGAAATGGAACGAGAATCCATGCAGTAATACTAACATTAATCATTCTAATTAGAGATATTGTTATAATTAATTATTAAGAATAAATTTGGACTTTCCATAATTTAAATAATACTTTCTATATATTTTTTATATTTCTGAGTAGACACAATAGTAAATAGACTAACAAAAAATGTTAATAGAATATATAAATATTTCCATCGTTAGAAAATAAAAGTAAACGAGAATAAAATTCAAAGTATTTTATTCACCAAAAGGAGGCCGATATTACAAAAAAAAAATTGAAAATTAATGGTCACTATATAGACTGGTCCACAAAAGTAAAGTATCTCGGTTTGGTGATAGACAGATCTTTAACATTTACTCAGCGTGTGAATAACATTTGTAACAAATATAAAGGATTAATAGTCTCACTTTTTTCCCACTTTTAAATAGACATTCCATGTTGAGTACAAGTAATAAAATCTTATTATACATAGTAGTGGTTGAGACCTGTGATAACTTATGCCGCTGCAGCGTGGAACCTTACATGTCCAACCAATATGCTAAAACTTCATAGAATCCAAAATAAGTTTCTGAGATTCGCTACAGATTCTTACCTAGGTACACAACGATTAGTTCCCTGTATGAACAGACTAGTTTACCATTAATTAAGGACGTCATAAAACAAGCGACAGAAAGATTTTTCTTAAATTCAGAAATAAGTAACAATGATATAATTAAAAATATAGGTGTGTATAAGGCAAATATTCATTACAAACATAAAAGAATTAGGTATATCTTAAGTAGCTAACTTTTTATCTAAAATTCTCTTTTAAGCTTATTTTTGTATTAGGATTTTTGTTCGTCCTTTTCCTAATATTAGAAAGCCCTGCTTACTCTTTTATTTTGAATCTCAGTTAGAGTTACAGATCCATTTCTGGCACTCTAACTTATTGGAAATATGTAAATATGTATTGGACGTATAATAACGAATATTATTATTATTATTCTTTTTTATTTAAGGCGCTTCAACATCTATGGTCATTAGGCCCGGAGCCTTCTCAGTGCACTGCCGGCCTCCGGATAGTGTTCTCTCGCTACAGACAACACTGTCCATCACCGAACAGTGAGCTATAGTGGCTCCCAGGAAGAAAAAATCTAAGGGTAGCACTGGACTCGAACCCGGGAACTCGGTGTGGGAGTCCAACGCGCTAACCACTTAACTAATCCCTCCCCTGATTATTATTATTATATTTCTGAGTGTGTTTTTCAACTTTAGTTTCTGAGCTCTGAAACAAATGAGTTGCTTACTTTAAAGTTCTCTTGGATAATAAACCATTACTTTCCAGTCTGAGTTTATGCAATATTCTGCTGCATTTAGGATGAGAGGTAGCTCAAAATTAAATGACAGTTTTATATGTTGGATAGACAGGCTGCGCTGAAGGCAATAAATTCATGCGTCTACATCCATTTAGTTGAAGATAATTTTCCTTCAATGATGTGCCCATGAAGATGCCAGGTCACACAGAAAACTCTGATAATGAGAATATGGAGAAATTGGGCTCTGTTCCCCTCTTACTTTGCCCTGAATTTTGACGTGACACTGGCATCCTCTAGGCAAGGATAGCTTCACAAAATTTAGGCATAATACTGAATAGTGCTCCGATTAAAAGTTACTCTGATCTAATTAATGGATTTTCTGTGGGATCCTTTTGGCAATTATTAGGACTATTTAGAAGAACAATAAAAATTCATCTAAGGGGAGGGATTAGCTAAGTGGTTAGCGCGTTGGACTCCCATGAGGAGGTCCCGGGATCGAGCCCAGTGCTACCCTTAGATTTTTTCTTCCTAGGAGCCTCTACAGCTCACTGTTCGGTTTAGCGAGAGAACACTGTCCGGAGGCCGGCAGTGCACTGAGAATGCTCCGGGCGCTAATGACCATAGATGATGAAGTGCCTTAAATTAAAAAAAAAAAAAATTCATCTTATGATAGCTTGTTCAGAGTATATTATGAGGAGGTCATCTTTAAGATCTTTGATTATAGCAAATTTGTTACGACAAAACGGATATCCAGACAGAATTACTGATCAAAGCCTGAGTTGCTTTTCGGGACAGTATTACCAAACACACTAGCTTTGGATATCGAATAATAATGATATGTCGTGCTGAGCTGAATGACATTGTATTCAAAAAGGCGCTATTTGTGTTTAGAAGAACACTATTCGTTAAAGTGACTCACAAGGGCTTAGTGAAACATTGTAAAATATTTGAACTTGGTAAAGAGATAGGGCAAGCTAACAGCACTATAAAGTGCTTCCGCTAATAATTTTCAAACATAACTCCTTTGACATATTCTGTACGACCAACGTACACCTCCGGATACTCTTGTCACATTTACCCATGTTCTGATTCACCAATACAAATATTTACTTTGTGTCACCTGACGTAATGTTACCGTGGTTACCTATACAGAAAGGAAAAACCGTAGAATAGCAGTGCCCATATGCCATCACCATGACAGTCATGTACATTAAAGAAAAGAAATATTCCTTATATTTTGTGAAATTCCTTTCACTTCTCAATTTATACAAATTTTCGAATTTTTTTTTTTTTTTGTTCTCAGATTTATCTAACTTTTACAATGATTAAACATCATATTCACAATCTAATTAGGCAGTTGACATTTAATTGTAAAGCCTGGATGGGGGTGCGAATTTATTGAGGAAATAACTAAATACACTTGCCCACAAGTGTTGTGAACCATATAATGAAACTGTCATAGTAAAATGTTCGTTTTCAACAATTAATAACAATTCAGTTCAGTTAAACCGTGAAACCACTAAAGTCACTATTTTCTAAAAGCTTTCATAGCAACACATGGCAGTTGGCAAACCGCAAATGATCTGCATGTGTTGATAAATTTTATATACACGACAAAATGTTTTCTAAAAGTCAATTAATTAAAAATACGTTTAATTTGATTAATAAATTCTGTAATAAAATTCCCAATAGCTTCTACGATAAATTCCCTGTTAGGGGTGGCTAAGAAAAAACTGCAAAATTGTTCCGAAAATATCCTAGGAGAGTATCAGTGTGGTTTTAGACCAGGTAAGTCTAGTGTGGATCATATCTTCTCCGTCAACAGATGCTGGAACAATCTTACGAGTATAATATTGATCTGCACCATCTTTTCATAGATTTTAAGCAGGCCTACGACAGCATAAACAGAGAAGAGTTATTTAAAGTTATGCTGAAACTAGGGATTCCTAGTAAGCTGGTAAGGCTAACTCGGATGACATTCACTGGAAGTAGCTGTAAAGTTAAGATCCAAGGTATGCTGTCGGATACTTTTGCGGTAAAAAGCGGCTTGAGACAAGGTGACCCTCTATCCCCAACTCTCTTTAATCTCGCGCTTGAACATGCAATACGGGCCATTCGGATAACCCGAACGGTACCATTCTCAGCAGAATGACACAACATCTAGGCTACGCTGATAATGTTGTGATAACGGCTAGAACAAGAGCAGCGCTTGCGGGAGCTTTTGAGGAATTTGAAGATGCCGCAACAAAGATGGGTTTGCAGATCAATGACGAAAAACGGTGTACATAAGAACCCGAGAAATTCCAATAATGCCAGTGAAGATTTCTCTTTTCGAAGGCATTTCTTCCGGGCTGTAAGTCAATTTAAATATTTGGGAGCTCTCGTTACCAAGAAAGATGAAGGGCTGGAGGAAATTAAAACAAGACTAACGGCCGGTAATAAATGTTATTTTGCACTCCAGAAGCCATTAAAGTTCAGAGGCTTGACACACTGAGCGAAGGTTCTTATATATAAAACAGTAATTAGGCCTATCGTTACCTATGGCTGTGAAACTTGGGTACTTACCAAAGAAAACGAAAAGATTTTGAATATATGGGAAAGGAAAGTACTCAGGTGAATACATGGACCTGTCTGTGAGGGTGGGCACTGGAGGATTAGAAAGAATGCCGCACTTCGACAGATGTACAGCGAGCCGGATCTGGTCTCTTTCGTAAGAAGGAATCAGTTGAGGTGGCTGGAACATGTGGGGAGGATGTCAGCTGAGAGAATTCCCAAAAAATTACTGAAAGTAAGCCTGGAGGATGTAGAAGTAGAGGACGCCAGCGTAAACGATGGCTTGACGATTTGGAGGAAGTCCTCCGAAGACTCGGTGTGAGGAGATGGAGAAGAATTGCCCTAGAGAAAGAAG
Source organism: Triatoma infestans (assembly GCA_011037195.1). Lineage (NCBI taxonomy): Eukaryota > Metazoa > Arthropoda > Insecta > Hemiptera > Reduviidae > Triatoma > Triatoma infestans. Next base: position 70,975 of record JAAEAF010005200.1, read on the forward strand.
AATGGCGAAGAGTAGTGGAGGAGGCCCAAGTCCTTGAAGAACCGTAGCGCCAATGGGTAGGTAGGTAGGGGTGGCTAAGAAGTTTTTGGATGCAAATAAGACCTACGATTTGGGTTTTTTAAGTTTGAACTTGAGCCTTCCAAAATTAGGTAGGTGTCTCCTTCTAAATTGCCATTTCAATAAATTATACATATCAAATGTAAAAGGGCAATAAAATAATTAATTATAAATTCGTACTTTGAATGAAAATTTTATAATTGAAGTCTTGGAATCCGCTAAGAAAAAGTCATGTGTATTTCGAGTCAGATTTTTAATCTTATGTAAAAAAAATTATATATCTAATTGGCATTTAAAGAGAATTAAAGGTTGGAGAAATGAAGGTTACACTCGGTTATCTCCTTTAAACCTTTCCTGCTTGTCTCTCGTTTATTGTGATTTTTAATTCTTTAGCGTTTGTTATGTTGCGACAGACAAATATATATATATCTGACTTTTCCAAGCGGATAAATCATGTTTATGAAAAAATTAAAAGAACAAATAAATGGCAAAAACTTTAATTACCATTATTTAAATAAATAAATATTGATTTAAATATTATTACAAAGGATTTTAAATTGTTATATATTTTATTTATAAAAAAAAAAAAGATTCAATAGAACATAATTTTATCCAGGATGCTGTGTAGATTTCTAAATAAAACGTGTACACGAATATATGGTGTGGTACATGAATTTTAATATTTACTGTTCCTCACACACGCATACTTGCATAATACTACTACAGACAGGATTACAATATATAAAATTAAAACAGTTTCTGAATAAATATATTTTCTTACGGAGTATTAATTTATTTGAATATTACATGATTTTATGATATGTAATCTATCCCCTCTTCATGTTTACCCACAACAGTATCTCAACCAAATATATTCATTCATTTATTTTTTATTTGCATATTTCAATCAATGGTTTATTGGAAGTTATTTGGAATAATATATTTATTTACTCTATAAAATATTAACAATAGCTTTTGCCGATTTATTCGCTTCGAGCTCTTTACAAGCACGACGATTCAAATCAATTTGTTGTTCAATCGATATTAGCTTTTAAGAATTTATACGGTATTACACAGCGAGTTTTTCCGAGTGCCCTAACGCTTCAAGCTGAAGTTCCTGAATTTTTCTTGAATACTGTTCAAAAAACATTAACCTTTTTGTAAGTTATTAATTAGATCAATTTTTTTTCTTTTGCAAGTAGTTATTTTAGGAAAGATTCAACAATTGGTTGCATTTCCTTCCGGACACGCTTGATATGTAAAATCTACTGACAAGAGAATGCCCATGATTTAGGGGTTGCTTTTGATTTTATTTATGCACTTGGTCATACATTGTTTTCAAGTTATTTTGTTACCGATGCCTCGCCGCTAGAAAGCTTGTGTACTCATTTGGTAATTTGATAATCATTTGATAAAATTCTAATTTAACTATGAGACGAGGAAATTTTTATCCTCTAGTTTAATTGAAGATCCAATCTGAAGTATCACAAATACATCAGCCTATCTAATCATAATTTACAATAATTCCATTTTGTCATTAATCACACACACACACACACACACACACACACACACACATATACAACCAACAAACCAGCAAGTGTGAGTGTAACAGAAACATTACGTTGAAGAGGACTCTGTACACGAACTTGGTGAATTTGCAGTGACGATGGATGGAAATCCGAAACCGGTCAGGAACAAAATCAATATGCATGCTACGACGGATGAAATACCAGATGTTATCCAGCACTGCGGACCCACCCACATATTCAACAGTATATGTAGCCGTTTACGAGAGATAGAGACAGATGGAGTAAAGAGTAGACATAGAAGGCGTACAGTTGCACTGGTCAAAGGTGACTTCTTAATATTTGCTGGTTAGACTCTTGCGCTTGTGCTATGAACCTTTAAGCCTTACAAATCTTGAAGGCTCTTGAAGACTAATTAAAGATTCCAAATTTGACATATCTTTATACAAATTGTTGGCTAGTTTGGGCAGACCTTGATGCTGCTTACAAATGATAGCCCATTCAAGCGTTTCATTCGTATAGACGTGTCAAATGCTCAATATATAGCATCTATGGCCCTATTGTGTGGTAGGTATAGAAATATAGAATCGTTAGCATTTTTGATGGTAAAAATTCACCTCTTGATTTGGAGAAACTCCACATTTTAAACTAACATTTCTACACAAAGCTATTAAATTGAACCTAAATGTTTTACCAATAAAAAATAAGAGTTTTTTTTTATGTAATTTAGAGTCTGGAGTAGTAAAAAAATATTTATTGCAAGAGAGCTCTTCTTCTGCAAGAAGTTTGGGAACAGATCTAAACTTTATTAACAGATCTAAATCTGAATTTATTTATCAAACTTCTAGGCAACTCTACAAGTTTAACCAAAAAATATATTATTGTTTTAAAAAAAAAAACATAAATTGACAATGGTAGGTGTAAATCAAATTTGCAATAAACGCAACAATAACCAGCGCATGGAATTGGAGATGTCTATTGGCAGAGAAAGTAACTAATACTGTGAGGTCTGCTTTTTTTATTTAATATATTAATAGACTGTTTTTTTTTTTTAATCTTTTTTTAAAAATATATATTTAATTTTTTTTTTTAATCAAGATGGGAGTGCTATAATGAATTTAACGTCAAGCTAGAGCTGAACATTGACCAATGTTGCTGGCACAGAAACGATAATTAAATATAAGATGACCAGTAAGTCGCCAGCATAATATATCTTCGTTCCTAACTATAAATCTAAGAAAGTGATTCTAACATAGATATAGAATTCTAGGCAATAAATACAGAGGAACCTCGGTATACGACCTTAATTAGTTCCTGATGTTTGGACTTATACCGAATAGGAAGTACACAAACCAACTTTTCCCATAAGAAGTAATGTAAAAATGATTAATCCGTTCTCATGCAAAAAAAAAAACTCCTTTTGATATGGGTATTAATGGGGTTGTAAAATAATTTAAACCGTGTTTGAGTTCATTAATAACAAGTAAAAAGTTATTATATTGTAAGTATTACATATAAGTATTATATAATCATTAAATCGAAATCAAACTAAACTCTCCTTAATACTAAAATATCAAAACAAAAATTTTCTATTCTGTGGAAGAAGAGTCCCATTCTGGGTTTTTTTTACTTCTCCACCATCTGTCGCTTTTCACTAGGATCAGAAACTTTTATGTATTAGAAATTTGTCCAAAGAACTTTGTGTCTGTCTTCTCTTCAGGATCTCTAAAGTGGGAAATTGTCTGATCTTCCCAAGCGATGCTATTGCGCTTTGTTTGAATTTTGTTAGGGTGATATTTTTCTGCAAAAATTTTCAGTCCATCCATTTTGCAAGGATTTCTTTGATTAATGAAGAAGGAGCTTTTTCTATCTCTTTCTCCTCTGAGTCAGAAGAGAGTCTATCCATTCCAGTCTGATGCTCATCGTTCTCCAGTTCCCGTAACTCTTCAGTGGTCAGTTCTTGATTGTGTTCTTCCACTAATTCTTCCACATCATCATCACATACATCCAGTTCCATAATCTGGCCAGAGAAACAATATCCTCCACTATAGAGGCCCTAGATACGACGTCCCTTTCGGTAACTGCTAGTGGCCACAAATTTCTCCAAGCGAAGTTCATTGTTCTGTGGGAAACTTCCTGCCAAACTTTGTCAATTAGCGATATAGAATGTACGATATTAAAGTGATTTTTCCAGAGCTCTCTCAGAGTTCATTCTGTCTCGGAGGTTACTTGAAAGCACCTCTCAAATAAGACTTTAGTATAAAGTTTCTTAAAATTACTAATGACCTGCTGATCCATAGGCTGAATTAGAGGAGTCGCATTAGGTGGGAGGAACTTTATAGTAATGAAGTCGAACTTAGGCAAGACATAATCCTTCAAGCTTGGTGGATGTACAGGTGCATTATCCATTAGGAGAAGAGCCTTTAAAGGAAGACTCCTCTCTTCCAAATAACTTTTTACACTTGTTCCAAACACAACATTAAACCGTTCAGTGAATTATTGCCTCGTTACCCAAGCGTTACTATTTGATCTCCACATAACAGGCAGCTGACACTTCTGGACTTTATGTTTTTTGAATGCTCTCGGGTTTTCAGAGTGGTAGATTAGTAAAGGCTTCATTTTGCCGCAGAACAAAAGAGTTAGTCTGCGCTTCATTGGCTTGTGCCGTGGCAATGACTTCTCTTCTTGTGTGATACATGTTCTGTTTGGCATTTTCTTCCAAAACAGACCACTTTCATCACAATTGAAAACTTGTTGGGGAATAAAACGCTCACTTTCCACAAACTCTCCAAAATGTTTAACAAATTCTCGCTGTCGCCAGTACACTGTTTTTCCGTTATCCAAAGCAAAAACAATTTTTCAACATGATCTAATGTCTCCGATCTCTGTTTAGAAATTGATTCAACCCCTTCCGCATTATATAATAATGCCTTTATTTTTCACGATTGTCGATATCGTCGTTCTCGGAATACGCGGAGTAGGCGGAATGCAACAGTTAAATCTAAAAATATGCATGCCCACCTTCATATTTCTCAACAATCCCTTTTTTCAGTTCCATTGTGGTTCTGGACATTTTTTTAGTACTCTGTTGCTTTTCATTTGCTTTTTTGCAATTCATGATTAATAAAAATAATAAAATTTTAATTAAAAGTTAAAATCAGAAGAAATTTAACAAAGTTACAGACCGTGGCACTGCGAAGGTCTAGTCTGGACTAGTACACCGAAAGAGAAGTACATACACCAACCAACGATTCTTATTACACCAAAATATGTAATTCTGGTGGGGAGAGTCGTTGGTTTCAAACCAAATGAAGTCAATACAAATTCATAAATAGTGTAGATATCATAGTGCTACTTGTTCATAGACGGCGCGTATAATTGAATTAAGTCGTATACCGAGCAAAATTTGTTTCGTCCAAACAGGACGTATTCCGAATTGGGCGTATTCTAAAGCAGACGTACACCGAGGTACCATTCTGCATTACCTAACTATGTTCCAGAATGTAAGGACTTAATACATAGATCCATTCAGATTGTTTAATAAGAAACAATTTTGCAAAAGAACAATTCGCTTTTAAATGAAATGATTTCAGTTTTCATTTCAATGGAAATGGAATGAAAACACTTTTATCAGAAATCAAGAATTATAAGTGCACATTGAAAATCACTTTAATGTAAATATAAACTTCAAACTAAGAAAAGGTCAGTTTATTTTGTAATGAAATGAGAAATAATTAATCAGTTAATATAATGGGCATGAGAAGGAGAGAAATTGGGTGTATGAGTTAAATAAACTGGAAGTAACGCTGAACGGTAATGGAAAAGCAACACAACTGACTGACTTTACACGTAATATATAAAATGGTAGTGAAAGATTTCGAGTGAGGAAGGGTTGTTGAAGCGTTTGACTGCTGTATAAACTGTTGCAAGACAGTTGGAAGACTGCCACTATGGCTAACGCAGCTGTATTTAAGCAGATTCTCCCACTCTAGTCTGACCTAAACTAGTGAGTGAGATTGTCAATTTTTGTGTCTCACCCTGCTTTAGACCCCTCTCTTCGGATCCTATTTCCTTGATAAGAGAATATGTGTAAGAGATGATTGTGAGTTAACAATTGTAACGGATTATCATTTTCACTTAATAACATGAACAGTTTCATCACACTAGCATACGTATCACTGAACCATTCGCACTGGATGGTTCTGAAAAAAGATAAGGGGGCGGAGCTTAATTCCCCCCTCCCCAAGGACGAGTGTATACACGTAGTCGGTTGGACTTAATTTTTCTCCCAAGCTATGATGGCTTGTTTGATCCTACTTTCTTGTTGCGAAAGTTGTAGTGTAAGTATTTTGCTGTGGAAAACTGTTACGCCTCTCTTCCTTCATTCATAATAATTCTATTATGTAAACAAGGATTTGGTGTCCTCAAAATTTATTGCAAGTTCAATTGTAGACGAATGTTCTTTTTCCTTTTGTTTTGTTTCACACAATAAAAATATGCTGTATAAGATGCGTTGTGATTAATCTCTTAGTCTATCCCATGTATTTTTTCCGCAGCTACATGGAATCCTATAGATTCTGCTTTCTTATAGTGGACACTTTCTCTGAACTTCGGAACCATTTAGGATATTTTTCTGTCCATTCATATATGATTTTTACATTTTCTTTGCCGTAGTTTTTAGACGGTTCGATTCTGGTCTTGAGCCTCAGATTATTTAATGTGCTACTATGAAATATTTTGTAGTGAGTATGTGTCCAAGATAACTAATGGAGGTTGAACTTAAAGCACGCTGAAAAAATAGGCATTAGTTTATTTTAATATTAGAAAACGTTACCATTTATCTTTGTAAAACTAATTATAATAATTAGGTATTATTTTTTTGTTGCAAATTTTAAAACTTGAAATTTAAAAAATACTTATTCCTATAAAAATTACAATAAACCATAAATTCATTTTTGAAGCGTTGTTGTTATGCAAAATTTCTTCGTAAAATCCAAGAGGAAAGTAGATATATCGAGTTTATCGTAGAATCCCTTGTTATAGCTTAGCTGGCGAAACAAAAAGAGGAGTTTATTTCCATTGGGGCGTAAAGAATAACTATACCTTATTTCAACCTAGACTGCCAAATATTTTGGATGGAATCAAATATAGTGATGGAATTTATAAACAGATACACAGACAGAGGTGATTTCTATAATGTCACCGCATTCATCTTTGACGAGGGAATATTTCAATATTCTTGTGTAGTTTTTTAAAATTGAGTTTTACTAGAAATTCTATAATTACATTTTTAGAAATTAGTAAATTTATTTGTGACATCATTACACAGACGGACAACTACAAATTCCACAAAACGTTGAAATCTGAAATTCTGCTCGTTTATCACAAGAGAACCAGACCCGGAAGGAAAAGCGTTCAAAACTTTTAAACTTTTCAACCCCCTATAACAAATTCCATTCTGTCTTCTTCAATCATCCCAACCCCCTATTTCAGCCGCTATCATTTTTGCTTCTTTCTGAAAAACGTTACAAAAGTCTAGATAGAGACAGTGCAGTGACTTATATCTAAATTAATCAATATATATCGTAATTTTTCTAATATTTAATCAAAGAAAGTTATTAATTTGTTGCTGGAGTCTTTGTAACTTCAATTGTAAATTTCAATATAATAAAATCAATTATCAATAAACAAAATTAAAAGTATTTCAGAACAGGTTAAAGGAATTTAGAATGAATTTGAAATATAAACAACTTACTTGTGTTTTTTAAATATTCGTTTAATTATTTAAAAAAGAAATTACTGCCACCTATAGAAAAAAATTCTGTATTTAGTAAATTCTAGCTACCTCAGCTAATTCCTTAAAAAAAAAAGTAAAAAGAAACCAGCTTCCCCATCAACTGGAGATCTCTACTAATGTTTTTAGTATTCTAGTTAGTTGCCTCTAACTAAATCCTTAAAAAAGGGAATTACACTCCTGAACTCTGGAAATCGCTCCCTAAGATATTTATATACGCACGTTTTGTGCTCTAATTCAAATTGTATTTTTAATATAAATAATTATTGCTTTGAATTTATTTATCCTTTTTTTTAGTCATTATAGAATTTCCGATTGATTTGTGAAGCAAGCCATCAAATATAAAAATTGAGTTACACATATTTTATTTTTTTATTTTATTTATTTTTACATCTATTATGATACAATGGAGTATGTATAGATGGGGGAGTGTATTGTGACAATACACAACTTAGCGCAAAAAACAAAAATAAATTAATACAACATACAAATGCTGAATAAAATAAAAATACACTTTTATTGTAAATAAAATAATCAGTGCAAACCTTCCTCTAATTATGTACTATGAACTACTAATTAGTCTGATATAGTAAATATTGTTAGTTACCCAAGAGCAAATATACAAATTTTTAACTTTGTTTTGAAACATTAAGCAATTAAAGTGATACTATTTTTTTAATACAAATTTCCTTAATTTTAAGGAATTAAAGATAAAATTATAGATATCAAGCAGGTGACTTTTATTTTTTATAACTAAAATATTTTTTGGTGTGTATGGATAATATTTTAATAAATACTTATTTCTGTAATTCGAATACAACGGGCAATCAATAAAAATGTGAGCCAAACTCTCTTTATCGCAAACACATATTAAACAATTCTCAGTACAATTAATTTCATATCGTTCACCTTTAATATACAGTATGCAAGTATCATCGGAGGCCATCCTAATTTGACTAATTAACTTGATAATATAGAAGGATGTATTGAACATTAGATAGGAGTCTGAACTATCATTTTCGACAATAATTTTATACAAAGTACTAAAAGTTGATCTATTGATTTTTTGTAAATCAGCATTAAATAAATTGGTTTTTAAATCAGTTAACATTTGACTTTTAAATCTATCTATGAGACAGGCGTCTTGTTCTATCCATAACCACTCATAACCTAAATCAGAAAATTATTTTTTCATTTGGGAAACCCAATTATACTTTACAATGTTATCCCTAAAACTATCTAACTGGAAGAGCCTTAAGTAACAAATTTTTGGTAGTCTATTGCCTGGCATGCACAATAATTTAATAAGCCAATTTAAGGCACGTTTAAAAACATAGTATTTCAATTGAACGCTTTTGGTCTCCACTCTGACCATATAATTAGGTGTACTCTATCGCCAGAAAAACAAATACTTTAACAATTTTGTTTGAACTGTCTCAATTTCTCCGGTGTACCTTAACGCCCAGATTTCGCTGGCATACAGTAGTACAGAACAAATGCAGCTATCATAAATTTTCAGTTTACACGCCCAGGGAGCAAATTTTGAATTAACAAATACATCATTCGCAGCCGATATTGCAGTGGTCGCTCTCGAGATCATATTTTTGTATGTCATATTGAAAACACCCGATTTAGAGAATAAGAATTGAGTTACACATATTATTATATTAATTTTTTTTTCGAAAACACAATTTTAATATGCACTTATTTCTTTCTAAATTCTAATCTTTTAATCTTTCTGCAAAGACATGTATTTAATTTTTTTTGTTCACTATTCTAATTTGCTTTTGGTGTAAGATAACAGTGACTCATTGGGATGCATTTAATAATTCAATAAGTCAGTCAATAATTAGCTAACTTTTCTAATAAGAAAGCCTATAATGATGCCTTAAATAAAGTTGTGAAGAGAATGTTTTATATTTATAAGGCTCTTATCAAATATATAAATATAATATATGATAAGAATATAAATGGAAATAGAGGGCAAGATGAGGGAGGTAGATAGGTAAGTAAGTAGGAGTGATATGATACTGGGATCTCCTTGATATTTGATAAACGTGAACCGGTCACGAGTTACAACCTATCTTAACTTTACTTCTAAATAACAAACTTTAAGTAATTATATCTTTGTCTAATACACAAACAAACATGCTATCGACTAATTTAATATTAAATCAAAACATATTAACCATTATTAGCTGTGAATCTAATTTTGATTTTTTTCTTTTTTTTTCCAATGGTTATAGAAGTCGACATTTCTGGCTGGAGAATCGTAAGCTTTGTTAAGAAGACAGTAGCTTACTAGGAATATCAGATATGTACTTTCTCTTTCTGCTGTAATTGGAGGAATTATTAAGATGATTATAGAAATTTACGGAGAAATTTTTTCAAGATCGAAAAAAGTTTAATGATTAGGTTTTTGTAAGTATCAGATCCGCCCAAAACTGTCAAGTGAAAATGCTAATTTGATGAGAAGATTTTTTCTAATTTGCAAATCATCTCGAAATCGGCTACAAGTTTCTTTAAAATTCAGATATACATCTTCTATAAATATTACATAATATATTTACAAGGAAATTGATTTTATAAAGATCTGAGGGGGGGTGGACGAAAAGTTAGGCAAGTCTCTGTAATGGATTAAGTTGTAGTTTTGTAAGGGAAACACTACAGTGTGTCAGGCCATAGTTTGATGGATTGTTATTAGAAACTTCTAAGTTGTTTTGAAATATCAACATGATTTGAATCACTCACTTTAATGTGATAATGTGATTATTATTATTATTATTATTATTATTATTATTATTATTATTATTATTATTATTATTATTTGTCTGTAGGGAGGGAAACCCTACGCTATCCAAAGCCTCACTGGGCCCATATAG
>JAAEAF010005201.1:0-17421 GCA_011037195.1 Triatoma infestans
TTGTAGGAGGAGATGTTGGTTGTAGATGTTGATAGATAAATATCACCTCAATATCGGTATAAGATATATAATTGATATATATGTATATGACTGACTGCCAAGGACTGTATACTTTACACTACAAGAACTGAACAGACTGACTGACGTGGCTAAACGATGTGTACAATTCAAGTGTGAGACTGTGAACAGAATATCTTTTCTTGACTCTGTCTCTCGTATATATATCCAACTGGCCTCTCCTCTCCTCTCTCTCGAGAGGGGCTCTTTCTCTCTGATGCGTGGTGGGGGTTCACTCGCTAGTGTGGATGAGTGGTGGGGGTTCACTACCCCTACATCATCAATGTAATGGTTGTAGGAGGAGATGTTGGTTGTAGATATTGATAGATAAATAACACCTCAATATCGGTATAAGATATATAATTGATATATTAGGTATAGACTTACTGCCAAGGGACTGTATACTTTACACTACAAGAAATGAACAGATCAGACTGACGTGTATAAACGATTGTTACAATTCAAGTGTGAGAATGTGAAAAGAATATCTTTTCTTGGACTCTGTTTCTCTAGTATATAAATCCAACTGGACTCTGCATCTCCTCTCTCCGGAGAGGGGCTCTGTCTCTCTGATGCGTGGTGGGGGTTTCACTCGTTGTGTGGATGAGTGGTGGGTGGTTCCACTCGCTCGTGGGATGACGTGGTGGGGGTTTCACCGAACCCCTACATCATCACCAATGTAATGGTTGTAGGAGGAGATGTTGCTCGATAAATAACACCTCAATATCGGATAAGATATATAATTGAATATATGTATGAGACGGAATGCCAAGGACTGTATACCTTTAAACTCAAGAACTGATCAGACAGACTGACGTAAACGATGTGTACAATTCAAGTGTGAGACTGTGAACAGAATATATCCCTTTTTGACTCTGTCTCTCGTATATATATCCAACTGCCCTCTCCTCTCCTCTCTCTCTCGAGGGGCTCTTTCTCTCTGATGCGTGGTGGGGGTTCTCACTCGCTAGTGTGGATGAGTGGTGGGGGTTCACTACCCCTACAAGAGCAAGGAGAATCATTGAAAACGCTTTTGGGTTGTTGGCGCCAGCGTTCAGAATTTTTCGTAAACCTATAGAAATTGCAGTTATTTGGGACTGTGGTTGATATAGTATTAACTTGTCTTCTGCTTCATAATTTTCTCCGGGCGCAGCCGGATCCAGCAAAACAGTATTCACCTCCTGGAAATTTTGATCACGAAAATAAAATCACTGGTGAAGATATTTAAAGCACATGGAGAGAAGTTCCTTCCAGTGATAATGGTATGAGACATCTATAACAAGTACCACGGAACAAGCATCACTTCTCGCACTTTTGTTGGCATATAATTTTGAATTTACATCCCACAAAAACTGTTTGAAGACGATAATCTTGATTAAAATCAAGTGTCTCTTGATTATAGACATAATCAGAAACCTGCTGTCGGAGATATTATTAATTAATAATAATAGTTGAATAATATCAATTACTAATAAAATTATTATTAAAATAATAATTAAATAATGTTTAAAATTAATTATATAATATATAACCTATAAAAATATCACACAACACGTAGCGAGATCAACAAGACGCATAGAATGTTGAACGAAAATCCAAGCAGTTGGATTCAAGTGCGCTGTGGTTGCGTCATGAAAATAAAGGCCCATTCAACTTCCATGAGGTATGCAATAACGAATGCCTATCGTTCATCACACCGTGCGCTATGACGCATGCCTCTCTTAAAAGAAAAGTTGCACCAGTGTGGACGTAACCATAGATTTTTCCTTCCTAAGAGCCTCTATAGCTTACTGTTCGATGATTGGACACATTGTCGTCTAAAAACGAGAGGAACACTGCCCGGAGACCGGCACTGCACTGAGAGAAGGCTCCGGATGCCAATGACCATAGATGTTGATGCGCCTTAAGTTAAAAAATCTGGTGTGAAACACTCACACAACTTTCTCCTATTCCAGTTCTCAAAATTATAACCGACAAAATTTTATCAATGTAAACAATATTTATGTGTTTGGCCATTGTTAATTATATAAGCTAAAAAAATTAGTTGGCTGAGGCCAAAGAAAAAAAACTTCTTATTTTTAAAAAGTTCGTTCGATGTTTCCGGACACCTTTGGTGACACTTCCTCAGGAACTACAAAACAAAAATACGGATATAAAGAGAATTGTATGATAAAATTAAAACTTATAACACTTAAACAATATTAAAAAAGATATGATACCTGTTAAGGAAGAATGGAGAGTTAAATGTTGGAGGAGGTTATTGTTTGGTTGTTGTAGAGTAAGGTATGCTTGCGAAGAAAACCGGGATGGGAAACTTTTCCAAGTTAGGAAATATGAAGAGTAGTAGAAATGAAAAACAAAATCAATTAGTAATTATAAGAGAAACAAATTGAATATAAATAAACCAGAAAATGAGTGGAAAGTATAGAAAGTTGGTATGTTTTATACTTTCCACTCATTTTCTGGTTTATTTATATTCAATTTGTTTCTCTTATAATTTACTAATTGATTACGGATATTTCCGGTGAAAACTCGATATCAATAATTTGACACGATTACAATTCTTCCTCTTACCAGGAATAGGTGAAAGTAAAAAAAAAAAAAAAATTGTTTGAAATAATTTCATTTTTTTGTTTCTTTTTATAAAAAATTTGTATGCACAATTTGTTAATTTATAAAATACCCACAATTTATAAACGACGATTAGAACTAAAAAAAAAAAAAAAACGAAATTTTTCACAGAAATAATTAGTTATAAATAATTAGCCAATCACAATGTAGAAGTGATGGTGTAAAATATGGGGCGTGGTCAACATGATAATTCGAAATTTCTGATTGGCCTAACATATATACACCCACATTTCACACCTTCTCTTCTACACCGTGATTGGTTAATAACTTCTTTGAATAAACCAGCTTTAAATTAAAAAAAAAAAAAAAAGCGAAAAGATTAATTGATTTTATTTTTGAGTTCATGGCAATGCTATAGGTGTTTACATTAACTAGTTTATTAAAACTTGTCCTTTTTAAAGTCTGTAAACCTTAAAACAATATTATTTTTATTGTTAAAATCCAACTTTATTTATAATAAAAATCTGGACATGACACACAATATACCCACATGACAGACAGATAAGAAAACAAAAGTAATAAAAGACTGAATAGTAGTTACATGACAATGCTATCTATTTTTGTTTATTTAAAAATAAAAACAAGAGTATATTGTTATTATACTCTTGTAATAGAGCATGAATCACGTTTCACTATGATGACTTAACTTACATGTAAACAAATTGATAATATTGACATATTTTTATAACCGTACAATATTTTATTTGCTATATTTGTTTGTATAGATAAAAATAAAAAAAATATTAAGGTTAAAGACGTATATATGTTTATTATAGTAGAATTTATACAATCTACTATTTTTTTTGTTTTTTCTATTAGATCATAGTTTCACCTTGAAAGAAGAAATAGGAGTTACCTTTGGAAAAAAAAACGGTTCAATAAAGTATTAAATCTGATTTCACAATTTTGAGCAAATCGTTCGTATTTACATTCAAGCAATAGATCAGGTTACTTTATTGTGCTTTTCACTTCAAAATAAAAATAATACATATCTAAAACTCAATTTTTGTCTTTTTTTTTTTTTTTTTTTTAAATTTAAGGCGCACCACCATCTATGTGGTCACCGGACTCGATGTAGACAATTGGGCACCGACTCGTTAAACGCTTCGGTGAAACCGCTATGTCTCTCTTTACCTTCACTCACAATTTGCCAAGAAAAGCTAACAAAGAATGGATAGACACGTGAGAAAATCAATAACATCAGAGGAAAATTTTCGTAAAAACTGGATCCGGTAAGCAAATTTTGCACCAGCCTTTATCAAAACAAAACCTTGTCAACAAACATCCGTGTCTGAACAGAAATATCACGTTGTGAAACACCCTATATTTCGGGTAAGTTAAACCGACTGGATTCCTCACATTAACCACCTACCTACCTTCGATGCTGTTTTGAAACCGACGCACGAAACGAAACGCTCGGCATCGCTGTGTTTGTTTTACTACACTATTATGATATAGTCCATGACATAATCGACTCGATATGTCATGGACTATATCATAAAAGTGTAAAACATACTCAGCGTTGCCGAGCGTTTCGTTTCGTGCGGCGGTTTTAAAAAACCGTGGGTAGGTGATTTGATGTGAGGAATCGAGTCGGTTTAACTTGCCCGAAGTCACCCGAAGGGTGTCTTAACGTGTGTCAGATGGCTCTGTTCAGACACGGGCGTTTGTTGATTTGTTTCGTTTAGACATGGCTGGAGAAAAATTTGATGCAGAAAAGCTAATAAACGAAGTAGAAAAACTTTTCTTGGCAAATTGTGAGTAACTCATCAAAAGTACTTCGCGAAATCGTAGTGAAGTTGAAAAAATTTTCATCTTCTCTTCGTATTTCAACAAAACAACTTATGAAAATGCCCTTTTTGTAGCCTTTCTTCGATAATTGAATGTATCCACATTCTTCGTTTTATTTTATTTTATTTTTTTTTTTTATAAATATTCCAATGCAAATACAATATTGATAAATACTCCGCGCCGTCCATACTGCAAACCGCATCGATCACTGCACAAATCGCTTAATAAAACAGCTTAATGTGGTTTTGTTAGGACGCTACCGACTCGTGAAACGCTTCGGTTGAAACCGCTGTGTCTGTCTTTACCCTCACTCACAATTTGCCAAGACAAAGCTAACAAAGAAGGATAAACACGTGAGAAAATCAATAAACACTAGAGGAAAATTTGGTGATAACTATCCGATAAGCAAATTTTGCTTCACCTATTTCAAAACAAAATGAGTCATCAAACGCCCGTGTCTGAACAGAACCATCTGAACATGTTGAAACACTTTACGTTTCGAGTAAGTTAAACCGACTCGATTCTTCACATCAACCACCTACCACCTACCTTCGATGCTGTTTTATAACCGACGTACGAAACGAAACGCTCGGTGTATGTTTTATTACACTATTACGATATATTCCTTGACATATCAACTCGGCAATTTTATTTAAAAACATCATATAGTTTTTTCGTCATACTTTATTTCTGTGTTAGCCTTGTTTAATCCAACAAATAAAGAAACGATATTAGAAATGTGTTAAACTATGAAGGGTATACAGAACAAGATATATATATGCAGGGTGTCCCAAGGTGTATGGATGACGACTTTTTCTTGGAAACTAAGATAGCTAGAAAAAAACTAAAAAATACGCGTCCCCGTAGTTTTTTTGTTAGAAAACCAAATTTAATTTGCAAATTTGTTTTGGTGCTTCGAGAAGCGAGATACAGACACCAACTTCATTTTTTTCAAATGGGTAGGTGTGGTTTTTATTTTCGAACTGGCCCCCTCACCATTAGAGATGCATACACATGCTTTTTCCTGCCAATTGTACCTTACGACCAAAGAAATACATCTCTATTGGTGGGGGCCAGTTCGAGCAAGATCTGTAATTAATGAGGAGTAAAATTTATAATAAAATAGTACTTTTCTTCTTATTCAATAAAAAAAAAACGTTATAATATCATTTTGAAATTTCTTATAAGAATCATGTTTTCATTCATAACTTGTAAAATATCACTCAAAGAAAAAAAAAAAACCGTTCAAGTAAATTTTTCTTACAAAAAAAATAGAGGAATTTATTTCTTAAATAAAAACCACATCTCCCCATTTGAAAAAATGAAGTTGGTGCCTGCAAAAAAATGAAGTTGGTGCCTGCATCTCGCTTCTCGAAGCATCAAAGAAAATTTGCAAATTAAATTTGGATTTCTAATAAAAAAACTACGGGGGGGGGACACTTAGCTATCTAAGTTTCCGAGAAAAAGTCGTTATCCATATACCTTGGGGTATCCTGTATATATATATATATATTGAAAGGAATAATTCAAGTAACAATTGATTCTGTGAATGGTGAGACTTATTAGAAAGGAATAAATAAATAAATAAATAAAAAATTAGATTGATTTCTTGATCTTTTACCTATATTGTTTTCCCCCTATTTAGTTATGCACCAATAAAAACAAAAATAAAAAATATAAACACATTAAATATCTCTTAGAAAGAAATAACAGAAGAATGAAGTGTACAAAAAGGGGGAAGTAAGTGTGCACAGTTTTAGAATACGTGACTTCTATGTGCGGCCACATATATGGTAAAGTCAACTTTTTTTTTTTTTTTTTTTTTTTTGTCCATCCAATAGACTAGTTAACTTTACAGAAAGGAAAAATCAGAGTAAAAGATCAGGATGTCAATGTCAAGGTTATTTATAACGACAAACGCTTTATTTATTTATTTATTTATTTCGTTATTATATTATTATAAAAAAGATAATGCCCATTTATGTTGATTACAGTTGCCCACTATTTTGCATATAAATTGTTTACAAATTTCTTGTTATCTTCTACTTAATTAATATTATTACTATCATCTGTATATTAGTAATTTTTGGCAATTTTTAGTAATTTAGTAATTTTAATAATTAGTAATTTCTGGCAATTCTTAGTGTCTCATTTTTTTTTTTTTACTTTCTCTTACTCCTCCTAGTAAGAGGAAGTATTGTAATCGTGTCAAATTTTCGATATTGAGTTTTCACCGAAAATATCCGTTTTGAGGTCCCTGAGTCCAAAAAAGTGTTTTTTAGCAAAATGGTCTGGTGTGTGTGTGTGTGTGTGTGTTGTGTATGTGAACAGCATAGCTCAAAAACGAAAAATCGTAGAAAGTTCAAACTTGATATTCCGTTTAGATTCCTCAACCGGAAGTACCACTTTACTTGTTGTTTTTTTTACATTTTTGCAATTTTCTCAAAAATCGCTCCAACGATTTCTTCAAACTTTCTATATCAACTACACATACTAAAAGCTATACCTTTTATTTGAAACATTTCTCTAGGAAAATTCATTTAAGGGCACTTATATGGGGGAGGAGTGGGGTTAGGTTTTCATCTAAAGTGCTATTTCAGTTTATTAGACAATTCTATCATCTAAATAATGTTAATTAAAATTAAATATGTTGTTGAAATTCCGAGTTTGAAAAAATCGGATAACCGGAAGTGCGTTTAATTTACCCTTTACTAAATAATTTTTTCACTTTTTCGCGATTTTCTCGAAAATGACTCCG
Source organism: Triatoma infestans (assembly GCA_011037195.1). Classification (NCBI taxonomy): domain Eukaryota; kingdom Metazoa; phylum Arthropoda; class Insecta; order Hemiptera; family Reduviidae; genus Triatoma; species Triatoma infestans. The sequence continues at coordinate 7,238 of JAAEAF010005201.1, forward strand.
ACGATTTTCTTGAAACTATGAATATAAACTAAACATACAAAGATCTATAACTTTTATCTAAAACATTTCTCTGGAAAAATTCATTTAAGGGCACTTTTAGGGGAGGGGTGGGGTTACAGCTTCCTCTAAAGTCGTATCATAGTTGATTATACAATTCTGTCATCCAAACAAAATTAATTAGAAATAAATAGATGGCCTCTATTCCAAGTTTTAAGAAAATTTGTAAGCCGGAAGTGCGCTTTTACTGAACAGTTTTTTCACTTTTCGACAAATTTCGTTATATTTGGTACACATTCTATAACTTTCGTCAATTATAATTTTGAGAACAGGAGTAAGAGAAAGTTGTGTGAGTGTTTCACACCAGATTTTTTTACTTAGATGGTACTAAATTTTTACAATTGCATTTTTTCGTCGAAGATAGGAAGAGAGTATTTTATAGGATGGCGTTTAAAACCGGTATGGAGGATTTAGAAATCTCTTTGAAACTTATTTAAGACTGTCCGCACACAAGAAGAGATGTTTGAGTGATTGCTGCCAGAGAGAAGTTGGTACGGAATACTCGCTTCATCTGAATGGCAAGGCAAAGTGTCAGGAAGGTGTTGCAAAACCGTAGGCCTATGGACAGACTTGAACAGCCCATGGTTGGGCCAGTGACCATTCTAGGCCTTTAAGTAGGACACTTATTCTCTCTATATAATGATACCACGGGATCATGAGTCAGCCCGGCAGAGCTTGCTCTGCACTCACGAGCTGAGGAAAGGTTTCGTGGTGGTCGAGGTTAGCAGGGAAGATATAGATTTTTCCAAGCATTTACTTTCAAGTGGGCAGGAGTTGGTTGATTTGCCTTCGGGAATAGTTCCGCCTTCTCCCAATCTCTCACCAAGAACATGCCAGAGAGAGGAATAAGGCAATGAGACAGCTTAATTTGCTACATGAATTAATTTTTGTGAATGAGGAGGTGGTATAGATAGGTTTGCCAAATTTTAGGTTAACTGCTGTGTTGTGTATATTATCTTTAGGTAACATGTCTGTCTATCAAGCTTCCAGTGTCATGGATAGTGTAATAGCAGAGAGAGAGAGACACACACACACACACACACACACACACAAAATGACAGGACCACTCTCTCGGACTGGAGGAGGAGAAACCACATAAATACAGCGACTGGAAACTGATAGGAGAACAGTTCATACTACTGAGTTCATACAGCCAATCACTACATGTCATATCCCTTCACCACTCTACCATACTCGTATCATTTCAAATGTAAAGTCCAGGCAGTCAGTGTCAACTTATCATATTATACTGTGTTAACCATATTCTGTTAATTCATTCTAACCACACCGTTTCTCTCCATTTAATAACCCCCTTATAATAGCCACGCAACATTCATCCCTAGAGGTTGTCGGCAATCTAAGATGCTAATTGGGGGGGGGGAATTCGAGACAGGACTACTAGTGAGATATTGCTGTGCCTTTCATGGACCATCTCTCAGGCATCTGGTTGGATCCTGGCACCTCCTGGATGTAATGTTGGCACCTCTGTGTAATGAGACTCATGCCAGACAGAGGAGAAAACATCCAACCCCCCAACCCCCTCTTATGACAGATTGTTTGAGTTGTGAGAAAATTATGTTCCAAGACCTTTGATCGGAACAGGATATTTATGGAAGTGCTTAGGGCTATTTCCCCTTAATGGTTATTGTTCGATTTATTTGGACCGCGAAGAAATCTTAGATGGGTTAGGCACGGGCCGGGAATTTTGTCCTAGACCCAATTTGTTATTTTTAATTTCTCTTACTCCTAAGTAAGAGGAAGTATTGTTAATCGTGTCAAATTTTCGATATCGAGTTTTCACCGGAAATATCCGTTTTGAGGTCCCCTGAGTCCAAAAAATGGTTTTTAGCAAATGGTCTGTGTGTGTGTCCGAGTGTGTGTGTCTCTGTGTGTGTGTGTATGTATGTATGTGAACAGCATAGCTCAGAAACGAAAAACCGTAGAAAGTTGAAACTTGATATTCCGTTTAGGTATCACCATGGGATCTGACATTACGTTATCTGTCAAAATTCCTCAACCGAAAGTACCACTTTGCTAGTTGGATTTTTTACTTTTTTGCGATTTTCTCAAAAAATGGCTCCGACGATTTTCTTTAAACTTGATATATTAACCACATATTCAAAGAGCTACAACTTTTATTTGAAACATTTCTCCGGGAAAATGCAGTGAAGGGCACTTTTGGGGGAGGGGTGGAGTTAGGTTTCCATGTAAAGTGCTATTTCAATGTATTAGACAATTCTGTCATCTAAATAATGTTAATTAGAATTAAATATGTTGTTGAAATTCCGAGTTTGAAAAAATTGGATAACCGGAAGTGCGTTTACTTTACCACTTTATTAAATGATTTATTCTCTTTTTCGCAATTTTCTCAAAAATGGCTTCGACGATTTTTTTGAAACTTCATATATAAATTAAACATGCAAAGATCTACATCTTTTTTTTAAAACATTTCTTTGGGAAAATTCTTTTAAGGGCACTTTTAGGGGAGGGGTGGGGTTATGTTTTTCTCTAAAGTGCTATCATAGTTGATTATACAATGCTATCATCCAAACATAATTAATTAGAAATAAATAGATGGCTGAAATTCAGTTTCAAAAAAATTAGTAAACTGGAAGGGCGCTTTTACTGAACAGTTTTTTCAGTTTTCGACGAATTTCATTCAAATTTGGTACACAAACTATGAAATTTGTCAATTATAATTTTGAGAACTGGAGTAAGAGAAAGTTGTGTGAGTGTTTCACACCAGATTTTTTCTTTGGGGTAGCTGTATGTGAGCCCCCAGAGGGGCTTGATTCATACTTTTTTTTTTTTTTTGTTTCAATTAACAAGAAAGATAAAGTCCCTGATCAGAAATTATATATTTTTTAATTTTTCAATATTTATATTCTGAATTGAAAATTCAGGCAAAGTTAGGCCAAATATTTCTTTTTTTTAAATAAAATATATTTTGAAATAGCCTCTTTTTTTCTTTTTTAATTATATATATATATATTTAAAGAATAAAATAAAAACAATTTTTTTTTAAAGGTCACCGATAATATATGTTTGACCTTTATTCTTTTAAAGTTTAGTTTATATAAATAAATAAATAAATAAATATATATATATATATATAAAATACTTACCTTACACTATGGTGACAGGTATTTTAGTTTAAAGTAGACCGAATTTATTAGTTCAGTAGCTATATATACTATTAATATTTTCTATGTATAACATTTAATTTATGTAGTGTAGATTACTTTATAGTTAATATTAATTATTTTATAATTTATAATTAGTTTTTTTTTTTATCATTATTATTTAATATTTAATAGAAATTAATTTAATAGTTTTTGTTTTGTTTGTTAGATTTTTATTATTGAAATGTTATTGGTGTGTTGTTGTGTATTTGTGGTAGTTGGTTGTGGCGTGAGCGGTTTAGTAAAAAGGGCTTGTATGTATGTTTGAGATAAGAAGTATTAGTAATAATCAAGAAAGCACCACTGTTTTTTAAAATAGATATATTCTCTAAGAGAAATTAAGTTACTTTAAAATATCACAATAATAAGCTTATAAATTAACTGGAATAAACTCTTATGTTATAACATAAAACTGGTACAGTTCTGATGTGTTCTGCTTGGTGTCTAAAACAAATCTGTCTTGAAGGAATGCTCTCTTTAGCGGGGGATTTTCTTTTACAAAAAAGTTGGCCTAGCGGGTTTTTGTGCCTTTGTTTTCCTAATAGCAATGACCTAGATTGTAGTATACCTGGCTCTATTCCCATCACTAAATACACTATTTGAACTATCTAATTTTCACAAAACTATTTTCTAAAACCATTATTGTTCCCTTTTCGTTCTTCCACTACATTATCATTAATAGAAATCGTAGTTTATATAGCATATTTGTTTTAGGAGTGGGGCGCAAAAACTTCTTTTTCGCGTATTCAAAGGACTTTAAAAAAATATATTTCCGGTTTAACCTTTGAACGCTATGTCAGGGCAATTGAGTAAAATTTGATGTTTAAGCATATCTTTTTATATATACCTATTTAATAGTTTTAAGCCCTGAAAGATGTGTTTATAAAATTGAAAGTTGATTGAGGGAAAACGCAAATAAAGCTCCTCGATATTTCGAGATAAAGGAATACTTACTTTTTTGAAACAGCTAAAGTATTCACTTATCTTGTTGGGACAGAGATAAATACGGAGTATAAAATTTTTCTAATGAAATAAATAAGCGCATTATAAGCTGGGTAGCCGTGCTTATTTTGCGAATGGAAAATTATTCAGGTTTCTTCTCTTTATTACTCTTCTATAAAAAAAGCGACGAAAATGAAATTATATAAAACCCTTTATAATAAGGGCTGTGAATCACTTATGCTACTGAAACATGGGTGTTGAATGCTTCAGATATGAATAAGCTATTACTCGCTGATTATTATAATTTATTATTTGTCTGTGGGGAGGGAGCCCCTACGCTATCCAAAGCCTCACTGGGCCCATATAGCTACCCCAAGAAAAACAACAAGCCGGGTCTATAACAAAAATCTAGACCCGGATCTAATCCATCTAAGATTCACCGCAGTCCGAATAAATCGGACAATAACCTTAAGCGGAAATAGCCTAAGCTCTTCCACAGACATCCTATTCTGACCAAAGGTCCTGAACCTAATTTCCTCACAACCCAAGCAATCAGTCATAAGATGGATGGGTGTTTCCTCCTCTGTCTCACAGACTCTACAAAATGGATCCGGCATGAGCCCCATTATGTAGAGATGTCTCCTTAAACCACAATGTCCAGTAAGAGATCCAACCAGATGCCTGAGAGCGCTCCGTGAAAAACACAGCAACGTCTCACTAATGGCCTTGTCCGGACCCCCGATGAGCATTTTGGACTGCCGAAAACCAACTCAGCTCATCCAAAGGATGAATGCTGTGAAGCTGTCCATGTCTGGAAGCCTCACAGACTGACAGACATGTGCCAGAAGACACGCCAACAGCAGGCTAGGGACCAATGAAAGGAAGAGAGGCGCCTAATTTGGCAAACTTATCCACCTGCTCATTTCCAAAAATTCCCACGTGACCTGGCACCCATACTAGAAGCACATCCTTCACAGAAGAAAGCTCTTCCAGTCTTTTAGAACATTCTAACACTAACCTGGAAGTGAAGACACATGAACTCAGCGCCTTCAACGCAGCTTGGCTGTCCGCTCAGATACAAACACCTTTTAAGTTAGTGTTACGTACCCATTACTCGCTGATAGAAAGGTATTAAAAAATATATATATATATATATATATTTGGTCTCCGACCCTATTTGAGGCTGTCTAGAGAGCCCAGGAAAAAATGATTAGTCTCAGTGGAAATGTTCAAAGAGATTGACATTGTATGTTTCATCAAATTAAGGTACATTGAATGGCTGGGGTACATTCAGCGAATGGGTGAGGAGCGAATGCCAAAAAAAAGCTTTTATTTTCGTCAGTGATAGACTTAAGGAGGAGAGAGGTTGGCCCAGAAAAAGATGGCTAGCTTATGTGACGTCGAACATTAGAGCTGTTTTCTCCTTACTCTTATTAAAGAGAAAGTTATTGTAATCGTGTCAAATTTTCGATATCGTGTTTTCACCGGAAATATGGGACCGTTTTGAGGCCACCTGAGCCCAAAAAAGGGGTTTTTAGAAAATTGAAAAATGAAAAAATCGTAGAAAGTTCAAACTTGATATTCCGTTTAGATATCGCCATGGGGTCCACAACAGCAGGTTATCTGTTAAAATTCCTCAACCGGAAATACCACTTTACTGAATTTTTTTTTTTTTTGTTACTTTTTTGTGATTTTTACAAAAAAATGGCTCCAACGATTTTCTTGAAACATAATATATATATCAACTACACATACAAATAGCTACAACTTTTTACATAAATCGTTTCTCTGGGAAAATTCATTTAAGGGCAGTTTTGGGAGAGGAATGGGGTTAGGTTTTCCTCTAAAGTGCTATTTAAATTTATTAGACAATTCTGGCATCTAAATAATATTAATTACAACCGGAATATATTGTAGAAATTCCGAGTTTGAAAAAAAAATCGAATGGCCGGATGTACGTTTTTACTGAAATATATTTTTCAGTTTTCAGGTACGCTAAGAATATGAACTACACATACAAAGTGCAATCATAATTGATTATACAATATCTACCATCCAAAACAAAATTAATTAGAAATAAATAGATTGGCCAAAATTCCGAGTTTTAAGAAAAATTAGTAAACCGGAAGTGCGTTTTTATTGTACTGTTCTTTTTTCATTAAATTTTGTTACACTAACTATAAAATTTGTTAATTAAATTTTGAAACTTGGATTAAGAGTTTTTCAATAAATGGACTGTTTGGTTGTGCCTGAGTGTCTATGTGAATAAAATATAAATATCAAACGTTTATTTTGTTTGTTCAATGTTATTAGACGTCGTCTTCTTGCTATATAGTACTATCATTCAACTAGTCTTTGCCCTGGGTAGTTTCCCCCACTAACACCAGTTCCCCCCACTACCTCTATATTTATGTTAATGCAAATGAATAATATTTCTAGTATTAAGAATATTGGTCAATTTTGTAATTGGTACAAATTGAAATCAACAAAATATGAAATGTTTCATAAAATAATTAAACAACTAATTGTTAGAAATTAATTATCTGTAGTTACTAATTTTTACTTTCTCTTACTCCTAGTAAGAGGAAGTATTGTAATCGTGTCAAATTTTCGATATCGAGTTTTCACCGGAAATATCCGTTTTGAGGTCCCCTGAGTCCAAAAAAAGGGTTTTTAGCGAATGGTCTGGTGTGGTGTGTGTGTGTGTTGTGTGTGTGTGTTGTGTTGTGTCGTATGTGAACAGCATAGCTCAAAAACGAAAAATCGTAGAAAGTTCAAACTTGATATTACGTTTAGGTATCACCATGGGATCTGACGGTGCGTTATGTGTCAATATTCCTCAACCGGAAGTACCACTTTACTAGTTGTTTTTTATACGTTTTTGCAATTTTCTCAAAAATGGCTCCGAAGATTTTCTTTAAACTTGGTATATCAACTACACATACAAAGAGCTACAACTTTTATTTGAAACATTTCTCCAGGAAAATTCATTTAAGGGCACTTTGGGGGAGGGGTGGGGTTAGGTTTTCATCTTAACTGCTGTTTCAGTATATTAGACAATTCTGTCATCTAAATAATGTTAATTAGAATTAATATGTTGTTGAAATTCCGAGTTTGAAAAAAAATAGATAACCGGAAGTGCGTTTTTACTGAAATATAATTTTCAGTTTTCTGGTATTTTCTCGAAAATGGCTCCAACGATTTTCTTTAAACCAGCGTTGTTAACTATACATATAAAGAGCTACAACTTTTATTTGAAACTTTTCCCCTGATAAATTCATTTAAGGGGACTTTTGGGGAGGGGGGTTATGTTTTTCTTTAAAATGCTATCACAGTTGATTATACAATTCTGTCATCCAAATTGAAATAACTAGAAATTAATATATGACCCAAATTCCGAGTTTCAAGGAAATTAGTAAACCGGACAGTTTTACTGGACAGTGTTTTCACTTTTCGACGAATTTCATTAAATTTGGTACACTAACTATAAAATTTGTCAATTATAATTTTGAGTACTGGAGTAAGAGAAAGTTGTGTGAGTGTTTCACACCAGATTTTTTTTTTTCTTTTTAGTTGCAATAATTTTAAATAAATTTATTAATAATTCTTATGTAACTGGTTGGTAATTTATATTAACGATAGATGTATGGTTAAAATATATATATATATATATATATATATGTTTATAAATATTGACGTCACTACAGATTTATAATCAAGGCATACTTGTAACAAGTTTCTCAAAGGGTTAAAGACATTGAGGTCATAAAATGTTCATAAATAAAATAAAACTATTGCGTGCTTTTATTGCGACAGCTTATGTACATACCTTATTAGCTTCTTTTAATATTACTTTTTATTTATTTATTTTTTTTTTTTTTTTTTTTAATTTCCTATTATTATTTATCGAAATTATCGCGCATTCAACAAATAAATTCTTTCATAATTAATTAATATTTCAAAAGATTAATTTTTTTTTCTGTTTTAATTAAATAAGACATTTATTTGCGATAATTTTTTTTTTTTTTTATTTAAGGCGCGCCAACATCTATAGTCATTGACGCCCGGAGCCTTCTCAGTGCACTGCCGGCCTCCGGACAGTGTTCCCTCTCGTTAGTGACAACACCGTGACCGGACAGTGAGCTGTAGAGGCTTCCTAGGAAGAAAAAAATCTAAGGGTAGCCCAGCTGGACTCCTCCGCGTGGAAGTCCAGTACGCTAACCACTTAGCTATACCCTTCCCTTGCGATAAATAGTTCTTTTTTCTAGGTTTCAATTTTTTTTTTTTTTAATCATTGTTGCCTTATTAAAACTAAAAGTCTGATATGAAACACTCATAACGACTTACTCGTAGATTAGATTCTATGGGGGATTGGCTCTTCATCCTGTGCCACCGCGACCCCCATAGGTCTATTGTGGCCGCGACCCCCTAAGTTGGAGACCCCTCCCCAGCCCTGTCCTTAGTCGAACTGTGGAGTCTGGAATAATCATTTCATGATTATTAATTATGTCTTTTATTTAAACAAAAATAAAAATCTTAAAATAGAAAAATATTTAATATTTATTGCATACGTTCGTATGTTTAAAAAATTAAGAGTGTAATTATGTAAAACACGTCCATCCAATGAAATAATTGACGAGTATAAAACTGGATAGAACTAGTTATTTCCAGCTATTTCTTGTCTTTTTTTTTATGTTTATGTTTCAATAATAATAAAAAAAATAAACAAAAAAAAAATTAACTAAACAAAAAATAAAATAGAAATATACATAGAAGAACTTTTCTTATTCTTAAAAAGACGCCATGATGAGCTAATACTACTCCTCCATACCAACGTAATCATCTAGTCTCTCTGACCGCACAACATCTCTTAGCAATCAAGAAAGCCTATAAAAATGTTCAACTATATTTTCTAAGCACTTATTGGCGGCCGCACACAATCCAGACAGTTCCAGCCGGTTTTTTTGTCCAGTTCCCTGTGTATTTCATATTATTTAAACACAACTTATTAATTTATACGTGTCTATAATCAGTGAGAGCAAACGCTGGCCGGAATTTAATTTGTTCCCCCCCCCCTCCTACTTCTTACTGTTATTAAGAAGTTATTTTTAAACTAACTCGCTAATTCTCTTTTTTTTTTTGTTTTTTGCATAAAATAATTAAAAAAAAAAAATCTGGTGTGAAACACCTCACACAACGTTCTCTTCTTACACCAGTTCACAAAATTATAATTGACAAATTTTATTACTTAGTGTATCAAAATTTAATGAAATTTCGTCGAAAACTGAAGAAAAAAAAAAAAAAACTGTTCACTAAAAGCAGGGCACTTCCGGTTTATTAATTTTCTTGAAACTTGGAATTTTAGCCATCTATTTATTTATAATTAATTTTGTTTGGATGATAGAATTGTATTAAGTTATCTATGATAGCACTTTAGAGAAAAAGATCCCCTAAAAGTGCCCTTAAATGAATTTTCCCAGAGAAATATTTTGAAATAAAAGTAGTAGACCTTGGTATGTGTAGTTTATTGAGAAAATCGAAAAAAAAAAAAGTGAAAAAATTATTTAGTAAAGTCGTAAAGTAAACGTATTTCTGGTCATCCGATTTTTTTCAAATTAGGAATTTCAACAACACATTTAATTCTAATTAATATTATTTAGATGACAGAATTGTCTAATAAAGTGAAATAGCACTTTAGAAGAAGCCATAACCCCACCCAACCTTCCACCCCAAAAGTTCACGTAAATGAATTTTTCCGGAGAAATGTATCAAATAAAAATTGTAGCTCTTTGTATAATTTAGTTGATATACCAAGTTTCTAGAAAATCGTTGGAGCCATTTTTGAGAAAATCGCAAAAAAAAGCTAAAAAAAAAAAAAAAAAAAAAAACCTAGTAAAGTGGTATTTCCGGATGAGGAATATTGATAGATAACGTACTGTCAGATCCCATAGTGATACCAAACGAAATATCCAGTTTCAACTTTCTACGATTTTTCATTTTTGA
>JAAEAF010005202.1:0-69595 GCA_011037195.1 Triatoma infestans
TTAGCGAAAAGGGCTTGTATGTTTATACGGTTAAGAGATAGAAGTATTAAGAATATAATCAAGAATGCACCACTGATTATGAAATAAATATATTTTCTAACTGAATTTAAATAGCTTTATAATATCACAGCGATTTAGTATAAATCAATTAATTAATCTAGATTAAATGCTAAAGTCTTATATTTTAACTTATAACTGGCACTGATTTGAAGAGGGAGATTCCTGAAGTGTTCTGTTCTGGCTTTCTGAAGTGTTCTGGCTTTGGAAGCAGAATACGACTGTATTGATTGAAGGCTGAGTTTAGACCATCTTTTTTGAACTGAACTATTTGAAAGCTGATGGCAGACTCTATTCTTTGGAATCGCTCTCTCTCTAGCGGGGGAACTTTTTTGTACAAAAGGCTTGCCCTAACGGGATTTTGTGCCTTTGTTCTTCTATTTAGTATGATCCCAATTTACAGTACCTGACACCAAAATACATTCTTTTTGAAGTTAAATTTCACAGCACTAAAATAATTATAAAATATTAACAAAAATACAATTTTGGATACTATAAAATATTCTAAACTTTAAACTATTATTTTTCGATTTCGTCCTTCCACTACCCTAGATATTTGCAATTACGTATTCTTGATAGATTTTAAAAAAAGGAAATTTTATTTTCAAAAGGGTATTACAAGTATTTTAAACCTCAACTTTGATGGATAGTTACAGTCGGGCGTTCTGCATGAAGAATCAGTTGAAAGTATACAGAAAAGTGCAATTTTTACAAATTTAAATGTATATTAAATACATTGTGTAAGTATGTGTTTCGTCGAAATATCATACGCTGGTATATGTTTCTAAACTTGTGTGTGTGTGTGTGTGTGTGTGTGTGTGTCCGCATCTGATACGAATTTTATGGAATGGAGCCATCAGTAAATACTACGCCGCCCCTCGAGTGACAAAATCACGTTAAAATAAAATTATTAAGTTACAGAAAATTAAATTCAAATGACTGAGAACTAATACAAAATGAAATATATTAAATTATAACAGCACACAATCATTTAAGGTACACTGGTAGTCATCATGAGCCGGAAACGCAAGGTCAATTTATGAAGGATTGAATGCCTGCCCTCGCTGGTACATTTGCCATTTTCTCTGCAGTACTCGGAGTTTCGTTCAAACAAAGAAGATAGTTTACCGCCGAGTCAGTCAACTCAGTCTCACTCCTTTCAAAATATAGACAATACACCGAGTACCGCAGAGAAGATGGAAAATATACCAGCGAGGGACATTCAAACCTCCACAGATGACCTAACGAAGTGGTAAGGTTGTTTGTTTACCGGCTCCAGATGACTAACAGTGAACCTAAAATGACTGTGTGCTATTATAATTTAATTCAGTACTTAGCTGATTGATAAAATTAAATATGGTGACGTCTTGTGTACATTAATGTTAACCATTAGTTTCAAATATTTTATTCTGTTTTAGTTCTCAGTCATTCGAATTTAATTTTGTGTTAACTTAACAATTTCATTTTAACGTTACTTTATCATTCGAGGGGGCGAGGTAATGTAAGAGGCACCCTCCCTCTGAAGTAAAAAATATTATTTTGTTAAATTATAAAAATATGATCAAGCTATTTATATAAATTGTATGGAAATTAAATTAATGTATGTTAAGGGTTTTATAAAAAATAAATTTAGTTTCTTCTTTTCAAGAAAAAGGTCGTTTTATTAACCAAAACCCCGTCAAATGTATGTGCGACTTTTTTTGAACAGTTTTTGACGATTTACGCGAAGCAACTCCAACTTTCGGCCATTCTTTTAATAAAGGTGTTACCAATTGAAACATATAAATCTAAAATAAAAACGCTTTTATTTATGTATATATTGGCCAAAAGCGAACTTTGAAAACATATATGAATTCTCATTCAAAGTTGTTTAATTAAATTTATTTGTGATATATATTCTTATAATCGTAATCCCAATATGAGAGTGATCCATATCAGTTATTTTTGTCACACTTTTTTGCCATTTAGTTATGCCAATCAATAATTTTGATTCTATTGAGATTGTGTGTGTGTGTTTTTGATAAGGACAAGGGCATCTGGCTTGTTTGAATGAATGATATATGTTCAAGCAATATAGAGTGGAACAGGCAATAGTTCACACCGCTCTCACTGTGCCGCGCTGCAATAATTTTCCCTCTGCTATAAATGAATATTGAAATCACATAAATAAATTGGAGTGGCGATCGTAAATTTCTTTTTAAATTTCAATCTACATTCATAGTACCATTTCAAATTCAAAATGTATTAATAATGCTCCAACAAATTTTATTTAGGCTCCACCGATGCTTACAGAAAATTCTTGTAGCTAGCTAGTCACAGGTCATTGATTTAAAGTAAATTGAATATCTTATCTCACTGGTGACGGATTGACCCTTATTGACCTGATTGACCTCTCTGACCCTATAAGTAATAGCTTTTTCTGGGCAATACCAAAAAATAGAAAAAAGTAATCTTTAAAAAATTAGCGGAACTGAAAACAGGAAGATTTATTTTAAGACACAATTAAGAGAGATTTTTAAGCTTACGGCTCTTCGAAACATTTTATCTAGGTCAGAGACTTGAACCCTTAGTGGAGCCTTTCGACAATGGGCGTCGAAAGCTTCCTTGGTCTTGCCAGCCTAGTCTTTGTTGACCGTTGCAGAAGCGAGATGGAAATGGTGGACTTTAAACAGATGAATAATCGCCGAAGGCAATGGGTCCGCACACCTAGGATGGATGTGAATATAAATCATTTATTTAAACTGTTGTTTTAGTTTTAAATATAGTAAACTTGTTTTTTACATTATTATTGTCATTTGTTATAATATGTATATAGTAATTTATTTAAATTAAGATATTTCTTTGTTTTTACTTTCTCTTACTCCTAGTAAGAGGAAGTATTGTAATCGTGTCAAATTATTGATATCGACTTTTGAGGTCCCCTGAGTCCAAAAAAGTGATTTTAGCAAATGGTCTGTGTGTGTGTGTGTGTGTGAACAGCATAGCTCAAATTCGAAAAACCGTAGAAAGTTGAAACTTCATATTCCGTTTAGGTATCACCAGTGCATCTGACAGTACGTTAACTGTCAAAATTCCTCAACCGGAAGTACCCATTTACAAGTTGTTTTTTTTACTTTTTTGTGTTTTTCTCAAAAATAACTCTGACGATTTTCTTCAAACATGTTATATGAACTATACATACAACGAGCTACAACTTTTAATTGAAATATTTCTCTGGGAAAATTTATTTAAGGATAGTTATGGGGGAGGGGTGTGGTTAGGTTTAAATCTAAAGTGCTATTTCAGTTTATTAGACAATTCTGTCATCTAAATAATGTTAATTAGAATTAAATATGTTGTTGAAATTCCGAGTTTGAAAAAAATCGGATAACCGGAAGTGCGTTTACTTTACCACTTTACTAAATGATGTTTTCACTTTTTCGCGATTTTCTTAAAAATAGTTCTGACGATTTTCTTAAAACTTCTTATATAAACTAAACATACAAAGATCTACAACTTTTATTTAAAAACATTTTTCTGAAAAAATTCATTTAAATAAAAGTGGGTGGGGTACAGCTTCCTCTAAAGTGGTATCATAGGTTACACAATTCCATCATACAAACAAAATTAATTAGAAATAAGTAGATGGCCAAAATTTCGAGTTTTAAGAATATTAGTAAACCGGAAGTGCGCTTTTACTGAACAGCTTTTTCAGTTTTCGACGAATTTCATTAAATTTGGTACACAAACTATAAAATTTGTCAATTATAATTTTGAGAACAGGAGTAAGAGAAAGTTGTGTGAGTGTTTAACACCAGATTTTTTTGTATTAAGAATTTGCATTTTGGGTGGTTCTGAGGGAACAGCAGCATTGATTTTTTCATAGCCTTGTTCTTTATTTGTTTTCATGACCCGTGAGCACGAAAAAAAAGGTAGGTTCTCATTAATTATAAGCAATTGGATTGTCTTCCTTGCTGTGTATGTACAGCATAACTCAAAAATGAAAATTCGTAAAAAGGTCAAACGTTTAGATACTCACCACGGGAACTGAGACTTCAGACAAAATTCGTCAGATGGTTTTTCCAGAATTTCGTGAACTAATCGGTAACGGTTCCACAGAAATTCTTTAATCCTAATATAGTTTCTACACACTTAGGCCTATCAGCTTAGAACTGACACAATTTTCTAAGAAAATTCATTTCAGGGGTCTGGGTTCCTCCAAAACCCCTTTTTAAATCCTCTTCTCCCTGAAGTACCATTTCAATGTAATTCATAGTTTCACCATTTGCGTTCACAGTAAAGACCATTTTAATTATAATGAAAATTACAAAAAAAAAAAAAAAAAAAAAAAAAAAAGTAGAATTATAATAAATCCAGTAAGAGAAGATCGTTTCAATGCTCCGCAATATTTTTTAGTTTTTTTTTTTTTAATTAAACTGTGTCTATCTTTAATAATTGAAATTTATTCAAATGTATAGTATAATGTTTTCTGCGATAGATGAATAATGTGACGATTTACTGTAAATTTAGTGAAGAATGTTGCAACTTTCACACAAAGTGAGTTACCGCTACTACTTTCTCTCACTAGTGTGTGAAAGTAACATTACTCAATTCTAACTAGCCCGACATATAGCGAAAATACGCGAAATCAAACTCAGATACAGCGGATTTGAGGTTATACCAAACAGAACATGTTTGCTGAATTATAAAATATATTCCCGGTATTTCATATTATATTCATATAAATTAAGAAATCAATTTAATTGACAGTTGCAGAAAAAATTTAATATCCAACAAGGAAGTAAAGTATTTTTTACAAGTCTCGTCCAGTATGACGCACGAGAAAGTCTGAACTCGAATGTGTAAAAAGTCCCATTCCTCTCACTGGTCAATTAAATATTTATTTTTGTAACAGTGATTAAAAAGATTAATTTTCTATAATTTTGTTTAGATAGTCAGTTTTAGCGTAGATTGCTATTATCTATTAATAAAGTTAAAAGCAAGTAATATATTGTAGGAATATTCACTCAAATAATACAATTATTATGCAATGAAAGTAGCATAAATATCTTGTACCTACGAGACCTAAATATCTTGTACCTCGTATACCTAATTCCGCCGAATAATCTAGTATTTTTCAAATTACTGTCGATATAAGATTGAAAATATTCAAACAATTCATTAAGTTTTATGAAGTATAATATGTTTTACTTTAATTCTCATAAAAAAAAAAAAAATCATTAAACACTTTATTAAATAAAGTAAACACAACATTGCCTTTATTTATTTCTAGATTCTTAATGAATTTGAAAAAAAAAACATATTAACCAAAAAATTGAATTTATTCGAAAATATAAGAAATTCATATGCAGAGTTTTATAAAAATAAGGACTAATAAGTGGAAGGTATCAAGTTTGTGTGTATTAATTAGAATGGCCCATTTACAAAGAGAATTTTTGATGTGCCGACACATCAAAGGATTTCTGCGCTTATGGTCACTTTATTACCAGACAGTCGGCCAAATCGTATTTTCCGCTCTGGCACTCACATTCGTGATCATTTTTTTGTCCTTCATTTTATAATGAAGTTTCTCAAAATGAAGTGACATTATTACGATATCATTTTCTCGTATAATATTTTACGGAGATTTTATTACAACAGTGACGCTATGTTTATCGAATTTGCTGTTCTGCTTTCAATAAACCAGAAATAATGAGAGAAAGATCGAGGCAAGTCAAATGAATGAAAGAATATAAAGTACTAATTAAGCAAACGTTGGATAATATAGCTGTTAATATCGTTCTCAGTACTGTTCCATAAAAAAAAAGAAAGTGCAACTGTCTCTCTCACTGCAATTTACTTACAATTTGCAGTAAATGTTTTTTGTTTTCATTGTTATTTATCAATGGTAGAATCTTCACTTAAAAAAAAGCTTTTTTGAAGGAAGCGTGACCTTTCAGCTTTTACAAAATGTCCCTAAAAGAGTTTTCTCGAATAAAGTGATATGTCTTTGTTAGTGTAGTAAGAGGTGCACTAAACTATAAAAAAAAATCAGTAAAATTCACTTCTTGTTTTCAAACTCGAAATTTTGTCAGCAACTCTAATTAATAACCCAAAACATAAAAACATTAAAACCCATAAAAACCACTCTTGGGAAAATGTTATGTAAAAATAATTCAGACTTGAAATATCAAGCATTTTAATACTTTATCTTCATTTTTTTTTTAATGTAGGAGTAATTCATTTAAATATATACCTATGAGATCTTGAATGTACCTATGAGCGAAGGAAAAAATGAACAAAGCCAGCGTGACCAAGTACAGAAGGACTTCATGTAGCATAGTATGTTTACATTCAGGTTATGTTTTTTAGCATTCAGCGGAATAGAGAGTGGTGTCTGAAACTGAGGAACACAGTATCCTCAGAGCGGTTTGTTTTGGGTCCCCTTGGTTCTCCGTCCGTGATTACTTCCACTTATAAGGCCGCAGCAGAGGAAAGGACGTGCGGCCGAGTGGGCAAAATGGATGGAGGTAAAGAGTAACACATACGCGAGAGGATAAAAAAAAAAAATTGCTAAGTAAAATTATGGTTAATGAAAATGAAGTAGAAAATTTAACTTATTTTCCTATTGAAAAAACTAACTCTCCACCTATTAATGAGCACTAAATAGGTACATTGATTAATATTATTTATATAAAAGAACTTATAGATCTTGAAAGAAAATATAATGTTATATGTGATCACTAATATCATTGCAAAAGGCCACAAATATTAAGTTTTAGTAAAATTTAGCAGCAATATCTCGGCCATAATTATATTATATAGCCATTAATAGATATAGTTTTTAAGCCTTTCCATACTTTGCCTAAGACGCATTCTAAGAACGCCTAAACAATCTTTAGAATACATAGTTCAAATATGCAATAAAAAGGATATTTCTTATTTTGCCTACAGTAGCTAATTAATGTATTAAATGCCTAAGCATTCTGTCTTGAAATACCTGAGATTCGTACTGTGCCGGTAACGTATATATACAAAGTTAAAAAAACTCATTTTAACCATTTTCGAGAAAAACACAACAAAAATATATTTTGTGATAACTTTCGAATTACTAAACTAAAAGAAAATCTAATCAAACTTTGTATTAAAATTTAAATTTAAACAAGATATCCTTAGAAGTGGAGTTAAAAAAGAAAAAAAAATGTTAAAAGGGAGAAAAGCAAAGTTCAGTTGGAGACAATTCTTATCTTTTGAAAGTGTTCTACTTAAATAAAATCTGGGCAGGGCTTTATACAAGAGAGATAAGGTGAGGAGATCGCTTCTTTCAAACAAACTATATCACAAGGAGAACTGAAATCTAAGTAAAAACCAGTTTCTAAGCTTGAGTACTTTCTCAGATATATAGCTCAATTGAATGTTTAATAAGAAAACTACACAATTTTCTCTTAGTCTGAAATATATTCAAACTCTGGAATTTTTACAATTGTTTCGAAAAAATATTAGATTTCACAAAAAAAAATTTTAAAATTGAAATATCATATTATATGTTTGGTTAGAGTACAACAAACAAGAAAATGGTTCAAGCAATTATATTGTAGTTATCTTGACATAAACACATGCATACACATCATTTTTTTAAATGAATTTTTTTATAACTTATCGAATCTTAGTAAATGTTATTTTCAATTTACTTAAAACTCCAGCATCTATTCAATAAAATCAACCAATTTGGCCAGTAAGTAAAGCACCAACTGAAGCTACTAAAATGCTATCTAGCGTATTAATGATCATCTATTATTCTCTGATATTTTGAAGAAACAGATATCTAAAGTTTTATATTATAGCTGTGACTTTTGTTTTTCTGAGATAGTATTTACAAAAAAATCATACTTTTTATTTTCAATTTTATAATAAAATATAATAAGCAGTCAATGGGATACTTACTCAGTGCTGTCGAGTACAATATTTGACGGATCCACGGCCACACTATGACGCAGTGATTGTTTGTCAGCTTTTCTTTGTCCTGAAAATATAATAAAAATAAATACATTTTATTAATAAAAAGGCACAATTTATTAAAAAATACGAATATATGGCTGTAATGTGCAGTAAAAATGGCTATAATGTATAGTAATGAAAAAAATAAAGATGTTTAAAATGAAATCCACAATTATACAGCAGCGCTAGGATAGGGGTCATAATACCATAACTGACCACCAGAATGGAGGCGCATCTACTCACCAACTCTTGCAAGCTTAGAGAGAAATTTTTTTTTTGTCATGAACGTTATTTCTATTAAAAAAAAAGAATAATTTCCGTTTTAATTCATTAATATGCATATTTCTACTAAAGTCAAAATAGTTGATATTTTACAAAATCTCGATTGAAATTAGATTATTTTAGTTGGTGACAGTGCCAGTAGGAGCAGCACTGTAACGTAGTGTAACACAGCACTGAAATCTAGCGTATGTTAAGTGTCGGCAAAACGACGTTTACATCATTTTGACTTCAAAATTTGCAATGATAATTCTTGTCAAAAATCTGAATTCAAGATATAGTTTTATCATATTACAATTTACCAATTAATTACCTTAAAAATTTGACTTCCTCTTAATACAATTCACACATTTTGACAAATTTTTTGTAAAAACTTTCTTATTATATCTGAGCGGAATATCAAGTCTTTAAAATCACAACAAAAAAAAATATAAGAAAGTAAATATGTATAAAATAAAAATGCAAGCATTTATATCGTTTCATATATGTATATCGGTACATACATCGTTTCCAAATCATTAGCAGATTTTTTGGCAGAAATTTTACTTTCTCTTACTGCAGCTAGTGGAAATATTGCAATCTTGTGAAATTTCCGAAATTTGAGTAATCCTCGGAAATGATAAACTTTAAAACGGAAAGTTGCACGATATTGATAATATTTCCGTTTGTTTGTGGAACCAATAGAAAGGTTTCGAATGAAATTCCTTAACCAAAATATCACTTTACTAAGAAGATTTTTCTCGGTGTTTTTCTTCTTTTTTGGGAATTTTCTCGAGAACGAATCCAACTATTTTCTTCAATCTTTGTTGGGCGCACTACATCCATGCGTAGGCTTTTATCACAAACAATTTTAGAAGGATTTCTGCGGGAACGGAGACATTAGGGTTCTTTCTAAAAAGTCATTTCAGGCAAATTCGTGTATTTTTCCCGAATTTCTTCAAAAACGTCTCCAAAGTTTTTTTATAAACTTGGTTTTCTACTAATTTTCTAGATTTTGAATTTTTTTTTTACACATTATTTTAAAGGTTCTGGGGAAGCAGGGACGACATATTTTCATTTAAAGTCCCGTATTTCAGTTCTCTGCCTACTCGCTAATATTTAGGCCAATTATAATGATAAGAATTTCAATAAAGTCGTATGTTTCATACCAGAGTTTGGTTGTTATCTTCTTACGAGATATATATTGCTGTGGCATTTTTGTAATATTTACTACTTTTCGATGTTAAAGGTCTAAAATGACGGCTCTCTCCCTTTCATTGGTGCCGAGCCTGCTGATGGCGTGTCTTCTGGCACATGTCTGTCAGGCTTCCAATCGCGGACAGCTTCACTGCATTCATCCTTATGGATGAGCTCAGTTGGTTATCGGCAGTCCAAAATGCTCATCGGGGGGATCCGGACAGGGCTATTAGTGAGACGTTGCTGCGTCTTTCACGGAGCTCTCTTAGGCATCTGGTTGGATTCCTTAGTGACATTGTGGTTTAAGGAGACATATATACGTAATGGGGCTCATGCCGGAATCCATTTTGTAGAGTCTGTGAAACACAGAGGAGGAAACACCCATCTATTTTATGATAGATTGTCTGGGTTGTGAGGAGATTAGGTTCAGGACCTTTGGTAGGAGCGGGATGTCTGTGGAAGAGCTTATGCTATTTCCCCTTAAAGTTATTGTCCGATTTGTTCGGACTGTGGTGAATCTTAGATGGATAACCCGGTTTGTTGTTGTTTTTCTTGGTGGTGAGGCTTTGGATAGCGTAGGGTTTGGTCTCGTCCCACAGACAAATAATACAATAATAAAGGTCTATAACTGTGTATTTCCAATATTACTGTAACAAACAACAACGTTTATAGGTCAGCGTAAAAAGAGAGAGACATTCTACCAACTTTGATGTATTAACGTTAATCAATGAGATTAGATGAACTATACTTATATCACATCGATCCCAATAATGTTTAATCGCGAATGAAATAATTTTTTTTTAATTAAATGTAACAAATAGCTCTTCTATTTTGTGTTTGCTAACTTTTAAGAATGAGAATTTTTATTATATAAGAGACGATCATCGATTGTCCGGATAATTAAGAAAAAATGAATCTTATTATTTAATTTTTTTTTTCTATTAATAATGTCTTGAGAAAGAAAAATATAAGGGGTTAATTTCTAAATAGCAGGTCTCCCAAAGCACAACAAACCTTTATATAAAATCTTATATTTTCAATTAAAATTTATTACAATGTCTTTTATTTCTCAGAAAATGAAAAAAAAATTATTACAAAAGATGTGACGTCATCATCCGCCGTAGACCGCTGCTACCCTCATTATGGATTCATTATCTATCCCACCCACCCCTTTTTTTTAATTAAGAAAATAATCACTGCAGATCTCATTTACTTTATCATTAAAGACTTTTTTTTTTGACTTTATATTAATATATAAGGACCAATTATTTTCATACTTCATAATATTAACATTAATAAGGTTAATTAGTTCAAACAAGCTAATTTTTTATTTATTATTGTAATCATGAAAACAACCTTATTTTTATAAATAATGTTAATTATAAAGAATTTAAAAATTCTTAATATAAACTGAAGAATCAGGAAGCATATGGGAATCCAATTACAGTAATCTGCTCAGGACTTGTGACAGTGGTATCTTACTTTGATATATATATACACAGAGGACATTCCATTAGTTAAATTGAAAAGCATGGACAATCAACAATCTCCCACCCGTCAATATTATGACTAGTGATTGCGTCACTTCAATTCCATTGCCCAGCTGGCTTCTAATTGATTTGAAAGCCACAATTGTTAATTATATAAGTAATGGTGGATATTCTGTATATTATATGAAATTCGTGACTTCTAATATGAAATCCCAGTACAGTTTGAGGATGAAGGTAAAATTAAAAGTGATTAGTGTTAGGTGGAAGATAAGCAAACTTATTTACTATAAAAAACAATTATTTATACTATTCGTACTCAGTACCGTACAATCGCTCCCCAACTTGTTAATGGCATCTAGTTTGAGGAAGAATAACAAATATAGGTACTTCTTATGTGAGAGGCGAGAGAATCAGTTTATACACTTAGCACAGTATACTACTTGTACATACACAACTACCAAACTTTAATATAAGAATTTAAGCTCTATTCAAGAGTATATTTTGATGTCAGCACCTCATAAAGGAAATAAGTAAACATCTGGATGGAAAACTAATACGAATTTCTTTAGCAGAATTTTCATCCAATCTAATAATTAATTTTTCCAACCTTAATAAATTTTCTACTAACTCAAAATTTTTAAAAAACTTGTAATTGCCTTTAATATTATTTTTATTTATTTATTGCTTTGAAGCTTACATATGCTTTAAACAAAGCAGTCAGCTAGCTTAATGAAAATATTGATAGTGAAAAAATAATTAATAGCAATGATAATACTAATAATAATAATAATATTTGTTTGGGGGGGGGATGTATTTACGCATGCCGTGTCGGACTCCCGGAGACTACCAGCTAAAACACCTCCTCTCTGCTTGGACCTAGCCTGGATTCGCTGATTCCAGCATTGCATGAGGCTACGTCTCTTCCAATCCCCCCAGAGGTTCTTCTAACGAGAAGTTTCCTTCGCATACCTTGCTGTCAGACGCCAATTGGTCTCGCTGAACAGTATCGTCTCTACCAGAGAGTCTGGGATCTGCCGCCCAATCACCGCCTCTAAGTTCCTCCTCAAACGCTGCCATCGGTCACACGCAAAAAAGGTGTGCGAGGCATCAGCCCTACTTCCCAGCCAGTAGAGGCACTCCTCCTCCTCCTCCTCATCAGCCTTCCCCATCCTTTTAAGGTACGCCCAGAAATGCCCATGCCCGCTTCGAAGTTGGGTGAGATAGAAGTCTACCTCTCCATGTAGTCTTTTCACCCATTCCTTAACTCCCGTGATTAGCTTGGCAGTTCATTGATCCCACTGATCTTTCTCCAAGGAGGCCTGCCAGTTCTGGAAGGTTCGATTTCTTTCTTCCCTGGAGAGAGTTTCTATTCTTCCTTCCATCCTCCTATCGTACAGTTTCTTACGTTCCCCTGCGAGGAATGCAATGGGGATCACTCCGGCAATAACCATAATTGCAGGTTCGGACACAGTGCGGTATGCAGAGGCAATCCTTAATG
The DNA here is from genome assembly GCA_011037195.1 of Triatoma infestans. Taxonomy (NCBI): domain Eukaryota; kingdom Metazoa; phylum Arthropoda; class Insecta; order Hemiptera; family Reduviidae; genus Triatoma; species Triatoma infestans. Next base: position 12,478 of record JAAEAF010005202.1, read on the forward strand.
CACCCATCTCTTTATTGAGCGCATCAGACCTCACTTCGGCTCCATAGAGGAGTATCGAGTGGGTCACGCTCATTAGTACGCGTTAGAAGCCAACGTTTGCCTTCTACCGGCTCAGTGCAGCAGTGCCCTTCGCGGCCTTATACGCGTATACTGTATTTGCTTGCCAAAACTCAACTTCTAATCGATTATTACTCCCAATATCTTGCGGTATCCTTAGAGATCACGGCTTCCTCTCCAACGCGCCATGAGATAATATGAATAACTTTTTTTCTATGGAGGGGGGGGGGAAATGCATTATGCATATACGAGAGTAGTGATAAGTAATAATAGTAATTATAGTAATAGTAATAATAATAATAATAATATGGCGTATTGGGATCAGTGCATGATCACGGATAGATCGATCATGCACAATAGACCGGACATCCTTATTTTAAATACCCGAAAAAGGGCAGCCAAAATAATAGATGTAGGGATTCCCTTGGACAACAATACCCTGTCACCCGTCGAGTCAATTAAGAATCTGCATAAGCTCGAGCTGGAACCCTGGTTATTGGAGAGGGCGCAGAAGTCTCTTATTGAACACAGCGAGGTTGGTGAGGAAGTTCCTTGATTTATAACAATTTGAAATGTCTTCAGTGGGTTGGAATTGTTCCCTCCGCTAATAGGAATATAAAATAAAAATAAACCTACTTATACAAGATAAAATAATACGATGGCTGAACAATACATTATACTTGTGGTACTTTAGAGGAAAGACGTTGCCCTGAACCTTCCAAAAGACCAATTTTCTTTATCTAATATAAAGACTATTCGGTAGAAATATTTTTTGGAACTCTGCGGTCCTACAAAACAATTATTCCCGATGAAAAATTAATTTGGAAAATTTGCCCCGATCGCATTAGTAATCCTCTCTTACTAAGAGAAGGAGAAAATAAAAGGACTGTGGTAACAATCTGGAAAGAAAGAAAGATCTGTATTTTTGGTGAGTTTTACTGGCATTAATAGAATCTTCACATAAACAAGAGCAATTAATTATTTTTACACTTATCTAAATTTTCTAGCTCTGACTTCCTTGCTTAAAGCGTATGTAAGCTTCAAAGCAATAAATAAATAAATAAAAATAATATTAAAGACAATTACAAGATTTTAAAAAATTTTGAGTTACTAGAAAATTTATAAAAATTGGAGAAAATGCTGCAAAAGAAAACTCATTTCAGTTTTACATCCAGAAGTTTACTTACAAGTCTTCCTTATACGGTATGGACATCCAAACATAATGTAGTGCTTGAATTCTTATACAAGTTTGGTAGTTGTGTATGTTCATGTATATCATGATTGGTGTATATGACTGATTGTCTCGCCCTTCCCACAAGAAGTACCTATATTTGTTATTATAGTTTTCCACAAACTAGATGCCATCTTCAAGCTGGGGGCGGGTGGCGGGGCGGTAATTGTACGTTACTGGGTTAAAATAGAATAACTGTTTTTTTTATAGTAAAATATGTTTGCTCATCTTCGACCAAAGGCATCTATGAAACGGTGGGCGGATGACGACGTCACATCTTTTATAATAATTTTTTCTTTTTCGCAAAATAAAAGACATTGTAATAAAGTATTATAACGCAGCCACTAGTGCCATCTAGGGGAAGAAGCAGGCACTTCAAGTTCTCTTCATGTGGCCGCTGGGAAGCGCTAGCGGGGCGTTTCTAGATTCTTCTAAGCGGTCTCCCACGGTCTACCGCGGCCTTGATATTCGATAAACTTCCAGAACCTTTCCCCAATCGTGTAAATAGGAGAAGAATAGCTCCAGTGAGTCAGTCTTGTAACAAATACAGTGTGCGCTTGTTAAAAGTGAAGAAAAAGTGAACTGAGAGAAATTTGGCTGGTTTATACAGTGTGTTTTAGTGTTTTACTTGTAATTTATTGTGTTGAACAATAAACTGGTGTTGTTAGAAGTTGAGTGTGTTTTATCTGAACCGAACCCACTTAGCAACTAGTTGCAGTAGCTAGTTGGAAAAACGTTACAGTATATATATATTCAGTTGATGGCCACAAAAAGAAGCAGGCTATCAAGAAAAATATCTCTGAAATTTGTCATACTATTTCTTTAGTGATAAGATGCTGTATAGTATTTTGCATTTCGTAAAATGTAAGAATGAGACAAAATTTTATTTAACGCCAAATTTGGTATTGCACAGTTTTGGATAAAAAAGTCCGATGTCTGCTTGAATTTCTGTTGTACTTAAAAGCAAACTGTATTTGAAATTCACTATAGTTATTGTTCGTCTAGATATTGATTTTATAGTGCTCTTGAATTTTTGTGAAAAATTCGTTTACATATACGTATATGTGGTGCCAAATAAATTATAGACTTCGTATGCTCAATTATATTCAGAATTTCCGTAATAGTGAAGAAATGTTTATAAAATCGTGTAAAGAAGATCCGTTAAATTTTGCTTAGTCTGGTCCCATTTGAAACATAAACTGAAATAAATGATTTAAGTTGAAGCTGTTTATAATCTGCTACCTACTGAAAAATACTAAAGAAAAAAAGTGGATCTCTATACAGACTCCTGTAGTATTGTAAACCGACCGACCCGCCATTGACAATGAAAAATAGCGAAGTGTGCCGATGATTGATGGCTCACATTTTTTATAATATACAGTCGAACTTTCCTTAAAATAAACACAATTAAGATAAGTTGACGGGTAAGTTAATAGCTTCTACTAGGTGACGGACACTTTTTTTTATGGTTTCAATTTCCGTTCTTATTAATATTTGCAATTACTTTATAAAATGTTTTTATATTTATGTATGTCTTGAGGGGAGGCCAAAAGATTTTCGTTGGTAGTGGGTCACCCACCATTTATGATTATACAGTTATTATATATAGTTTATAATTGTACGTCCTCACGCGTTGGTCTAGTGGTTAGCGCACTCGCCTTCATGCGAGAATTCAGGTTCGATTTCCGTGAAGGCAAAGTCGGTGTTGACCCAGCATCGTGATAAAAAGTGGGAGGCTATAGTTAGTAGCGCCCTAGGTAGCGAAGGCCGGAACTAATCGGCGTGGGAACTGCGGCGTGCTTACCACACGCCCCCCTATTCAAATCGCCGTCTGGCAAAAGACTTGGCCCTTCATGGGCTGTTGCACCATAGGTTTTTTTTGGGGGGGGTTATAATTGTACGTTTATAATAACCTGTCTACTGGTAAGCCTTGTACAATTACAAATATTTTGTAGAACACAATGAGGAGTGGTAAATAAAAATACACTTTTTCAAAACTATCCGACGTTTCAACAAATTTACTGTAATCTCCAGGGATAAAAATAAAATCCTAAATGATGATGTAGTGTTCAATATTACATTTCGAGTAACTTTTTTTTTTTCCAGTGTTGTTAATCGCTTTTAATTTTTATCCCTGATGATGACAATAAATTTGTCGAAACGTCGGCTAATCTTAAAAAAAAGTGTATTTTTACTGACCGCTCCTCGTGATCACCTGCAATTATAATAATCAAACGGTCGAGAATCGACAATTATAAATTAGATATAAACTATTTATTAAAAAGTTTCCTCACATACACTTTATAATAAAAAATAGTAGCCCGAAGATGGTTTTAATAAAATAGATAAACCGGATGTGCGAACAAAAAGAAACTTTGATTTGTTGTGGTGGTTGGTTCCGCAGAGCTGGAAAGCATCAGAGACATTTCCGTGGTAGCCTGCTTCATTTTGTGGTCATCGACCGGTTTCGGGCGTTCGCCCATCTTCAGGATGCGTTTTTTAGACAGTGTGACAACACAGACTCGCACAGAGCAAACTTAGTTTCACACTAACTGAGACGTATTCTTAAAAAACTAAACTCTTAAACTAGGTCAAGGGATGTCTACTGGTAAACCTTGTACAATTATAAATATTTGTAGGACATCTTTCAACAAATTTACTATAATCTCCAGGGATAAAAATAAAAATCCCAAATGATGATGTAGTTCAATATTACATTTCGAGTAACTTTTTTTTTTTGCCAGTGTTGTTAACCGCTTTTAATTTTTATCCCTGATGATGACAATAAATTTGTCGAAACGTCGGATAATCTTAAAAAAAAGTGTATTTTTATTGACCGCTCCTCGTGATCACCTGCAAATAATTGTAGATCAAAGGGATGTCAAGGGACATCCCTTGACCTAGTTTAAGAGTTTAATTTTTTAAGAATACGTCTCAGTTAGTGTGAAACTAAGTTTGCTCTGTGCGAGTCTGTGTTGTCACACTGTCTAAAAAACGTATCCTGAAGATGGGCGAACGCCTGAAACCGGTCGATGACCACAAAATGAAGCAGGCTTTTTCGATGACCACGGAAAATATCTCTAATGAGAAACTTTGATGTTTGATAAATATCCATATATATATATATATAGGTAGTTAGTTGGTTGCCTGTATGGTTGATGAAAGTATGTCAGTCGTCTTCCTCATAATCCGCGTCTTCATTAAATATTAAAATGCAATCGTTTTTATACAAAATCAACTACCAATTCAAACCAATTTGCCGCTTTCATAGCAACAAGAGAAAGTAAAACCTGATCGAGATAAGGCAAACAGCTGATATAATTATTTCATAACTCGTATTACAATAATAGTAATAATATAATAATAATAACTAATCAGAACCGTAACAATAATAGCAAACAAACGAATATAAAAAAAATAATATATATTGGCAAAGTATTAACAATTAATTGGCCCCAATTGAACTCAATTAATAATTTACTAATTAGTATTAATTGTCTTTCTAGAAAAGAATGACTTGTAAATATGATATCATGACCAACCACTTGATCAAATTTTTTATTGTTATTATTCAATTGATTATTAAAGAAGACAATAACAACAACAACAACAAAAATAAGGAAATGTGATTATATCACTTCCTGGTGATGAAGTGTTCTAGATTTGTACAGATATAAGAAACTAAGACCAAGGTTATCGCTTAATTTATTGACTTAATTTAAAGGTGCAAGATTTCCAAAAACTGATTATCAAACAGCCGATATTCAGGAATGAACCAGTTTATATGCCCGGACATTATACAAAAATACTCGGAATCGAATGAATGCGAATCGAAGAATATGATACGGATGGCCAAGAAAACAGCAGTACAAGAAGTGGCTAGAAACCAAATTCATCAAGATCTAGAAGTTCTGTAAATGATGGAATACATAGGGGAAGTGAGCTATGTGTGCCTATCTGTGGGGAGGGGGAAGCGTTTTCCATGGTGGGTACATTAATACAAATAGCTAACAGTACCTATTTCCAATTTTTGTGCATAGTGTATGTGTTCTGTTCGTGATTTAGACCAGAATACTAGCATGGAAGCTAAAGGCGCGTTCTCACGAGTCAAGTTTAGTTGACCGATTTTAGTTGATCAACAGAAGTTGAATAAAAAAAACCTAGTGAGAACCTTTTCTTTCAATAAAGTTGATCACCTTTTTAGTGGATCAACAAAAGTTTGACCGAGTCAAACTTTATCGTTCAAGTATGACACATCTTTCAGTTGAATCCGCCATCTTTCAAGTATTGACAAATGTGAACCTCTGAATCGCCCAATTGGCCTCTCAGTTTGCTTTCAACTCATAGAGTGCTCCGTGTCGTTATTGATCGATTTCAGTTGAAACGTATGAACCAAAATTGATTCAAGTCGCATTCAAATTTTGCTGATCAACTAAAATCGAACAACTAAACTTGATTCGTGAGAACGCGTCTTAAGATTCATAAAAATCCCCTACGGTGTAACTCCTACTCAAACTGAAAACAACTATGAACCGGCAATCTGGGCGAATAATTTGAAAACCTGGGCAATCTGTGACATAGGGAACTCACAATAAATTGTCGTGTAAAAAGTTGACGCTGATAATGCTTAAGTGAAACTTGGGGACATAGCTGCGCTGATTGATGTGACCGCTTCGTTTAACATTTGATCAATTAAAATGCAATACGGATGTCACTTCGTCACGTTCGCTATAAAGTTATCTTCATGTGCTTCATCATTCTATTCATTTTCTGCTTGAAAAGCATATTGCTTAAGAGGATATTTAAAATTAATGGTAACAACTTCCTCGGAACCTTAATTTCTTCTTAACCTTAATACAGATTATTTTAAGTCAGCCAAATTTATTGTATAAATGCTATATATTTTTAGAAAAAATGGAAAAAATGAACAAAAAAAAAAAAGAAAGAGCATTCAGCCAGCTTTTGTTACAGTATATGTAAATATGGTTAGAATCGTATCCTACGTATTAAACATGTGGAAACAGCTGTTCAAATTGGGGACAATGATTATACTTGGAATGTTTTATACAAATGTGAAAATTTGATATATTATTTATTATCACACGTACCTAAACTAGTTTTTCAATGAATAAATATTATCTTTAATATAATGTGAAATATTATCGTAGATATAATTCTGGAGCTTTACATCTGGTAAGAGGAGGAAGTATAGTGAACGAATCAAATTTACGAAATTGGGTTTATACCGGAAATACATCTTTTGTGGTGCCCTGGATAAGAGAAAAATATTTTAATTAATGGTCTTTAAAAATATATACACATGTATGTGTTTGTGAACACAATATTTGAAAAATGAAAACACTTGCAATAACTCAAACTTGATATTTGGGTATGGTTGCGTATAAAATATATATGGTTTTGTGAATCCATATAGCAATGAAATGGAATATATTATAAGTGATTGTAATGTATTACCACATGATGTTGGCGATAATACGGATAATGGTTTGCAATATTTTAAATATGGTATTCTATAGAGGTGGAAACCGGCAAAAAGAACGTATAACCCAACCTGAATCTGCTATTTTACCCAGCACTGTTGATTGAATGTGGATTTCTACTGCCAGATTCAACTTTCAATTCAGAACTGTATACAAAGCCGATTATCAACAATAGAACTTCACAATATAATGATTGGACAAAATACATTACCACAATTCAGTGATGGGATTTTCTGGAAAAATTCATTTAAGGGCACTTTTGGGGGAGAGATGGGGGGTTAGGTTTTCCTCTAAAGTACTATCATAGTTGATTATACAATATTCTACCATCCAAACAAAATTAATTAGAAATAAATAGATGGCCAAAATTCCCAGTTTCAAGAAAATAAGTTAACCGGAAGTGCGCTTTTACTGAACTTTTTTTTTTTGTCAGTTTTCGACGAATTCCATCAAATTTGGTACACAAACTATAAAATTTGTCAATTACAATTTTGAAAAATTGGAGTAAGAGAAAGTTGTGTGAATGTTTCACACCAGATTTTTTTTCACATGTAAAAGAGGATTTGATCGAAAAAAATTTTGGGGTAAAAATCGATTCATTTTTTTTACGACGGAACTTATTAATTTCTAATTTCACAATTTTTTCAAATACGTTTTCTTCCGGTGGTTTCTTTTAGCTTTCTGTATTCACTGTACATATTATCTTATCAATTTTATTTAAAATAGTGCTGAGGGAGACAAAAAAACAGCTTAGAGATGCGTTGGAAGGAACTATGTAATAGGGGTAGGAAATGCAGTACTGTTCCTAGAATATAATGTTTGCTTCCACCAGCACAAACATATTGATACCTGACATATAAGAGGATTTTAAAGAAAATTCTTAAAGAAAAAACCGGTCATGCAGGGGGACAAATGGACTGATTACTTTTTCAGGCGTATTATTGTCCCAGCCTAACAGAGAAAATTCTTAATCAAAATCAAGTGGGGCTGCTCAATTAAATTGAGGTGCTCCAATACACAGCGTATTCATCACTCCGTAGACATAGCTAAAAGCGATAATACCTAGCCATAAAAAGTTAAAATATAAGGATGTCCTAGTGTCCAATGTCAAATAAAAAAACTGATATGTATAGATGACATAAAGTGCATCTAAGTCTAAATATACACACTAAGTTTATCTACAAAATATGCTAAGAAATAATGCCCAGGAAGTCAACTAAAATATTCTCCACTAAAGGAGCTATGTCTTTTAGGCTAATATTTACCTTGTCGAAAAAGTCCAAGGTTGTCTTAGGCACCACACCTCTGGCACCAAGCCACAAGCCCTGCAGCTTGTACACCCTAACCCCGAACTGATCTTTAAATTCTCCTTAAAAAAAGGAACACATTTTTCGTAAATGGCCCTTTTCTCCTCATCTATTTTTTCGCCCTGTTTCGGATCTTTACTCTCAAAACGGATGGTCGGATCCAAAACATACGCTACATTGCTATAATATCAGCGTATCTTGTAGATCCATCTGTATCTATAGCGTGTATACTCTCTTCGAGAGTATCGTTACCTCTACGAACAATATTTAACACTCACACATTGGGCCTGCAAATTTGCATACATCAACAGTATGCAACTCTTTGGGTTTAGCGTACTGATTGTACACTATAGCTTACTACCATCATAAACATTCATTGTACACTTCATAGACAACTGTGTTCTACATACTGATATCTAAAGGGGAAACGCCACCTAAAGGGACACGTTAAAGAAAATTTGGCAATCTGGAAGTTGAGAAATTCAAGAGAACTTTTTAGAAACAGAATTTTTTTTTGCTCAGATTTGGCGAAATAATATACCACAATCGACCTCCTTAGTCTATCCCCACGAATTAATTTAGTAACATCTTTTTAGGAAAAAGTGTTTAATGTCCTAGTATAGCTAAAAACACCTTAAAAAAAAAATTATATATATATATATATATAAAACAAACGAAAGCTTACGCAAATCTAAACAAGTTCAAACAAAACTTCTGCACCATTGATAATATTGAAGTATTAATTCTTTTAAATTTGGGAAAATGTGAAAAAAATGAAAAAAAAAAAAATTCACTTTCCTTTCTGTTAGGAAATTCAATGAGACGTGAAATTCCAGCAAAGAAAAAGCTTCAGTCGCCGCACTTCCTATTTTTTCGCCTAGCTTTAGTCGTAACCATCGGCTTTCTTAATAATTAAAAATTAATAATATACAAAATAATCATAAATTAAATTCTATCTATTATATTTCTTTAGAATTCAATCTTAATAAGTAGAAATATTATACACACAGAAAACTAGCCCAGATAAGATAACTTTGTTCCTATAAATCAATTAAAAACATAAAAAAAACAAACAAAAAAACAATAAATTTAATTAATCACAGACGCGATCAATACAGTTTATATTTAATTATGAGTTCCGGTTTAAACAAAGAAGAAAAAAAAAAAAAAAAAGAACTTTTATAACAATAAAATATTATCAATCAATGAACAATAAAAAAAAAAAAAATAATAACGCAATAATCATGAGTTCGAAAATTCCAAAAGGCCTGGTCATTATTGGTGCAAAAATTAGTTTTCCATTCGTGTCAGATTTTCAAAATTAATTTTTTACTGAAAATCCATGCTTTTAAGGGTCCCTTGAGTCGGAAAAAGTGTTTTTATAAATTCGTAGCGTGTGTGTGTGTGTGTGTGTGTGTGTGGTCCGGTCACAAGTTAAGAGTGGTTAATCGTAGAAAGTTCACACTGATGATATTTCGACTAGATATTAACCAGAGGTCACGGAAATTAGATTTTGGTCAAAAACAGTCACCTGGAAGATCGCTGAATAGATTTTTTTAAAAAGTTTTTTACGGTTATTTCACGAAAATAGTTCCAACGATTTTTTTTTTTAAACTTTTTATACACATTATTACAAATAAGTAGGTTATCAATTGGATTTTTTTTTCCGGAATAATTTATTTAAGAAGTTTTTGGGAGTGGGGGTAGGCTAGAGTTTTTTCTAAAATGCTTGTTCAATACATTATACGAATCATCCAATTATATATTTAATAAGAATTAAATCAGAATTAAATACATTAATTAGGGAAGGGATTAGCTCCTCTGAATTACGAACGCGGAGGTCCCCGATTTGAGTCCAGCAGTGTTGCCCTTAGATTTTCTTTTCCTAGAAGCCTCTACAGCCCACTGATCGGTGATGGACAGTATTGTCTGTAACGAGAGAACACTGTCCGGAGGCCGGCAGTGCGGGTTTCAATGACCATACATTGTGACGCGCCTTAAATAAAAAAAAAAAAAAAAATTAATTCTTATTTAACTGAATTTAAATATTTCAGTTACGAAGTCTATATTGTAATCATAACCGTTTCTTTCTTAATTACAAAATTCTATCAAATTAAGGAGTAATGCAAGCAGACATCCAAAATTCTATAAAATGTCCTGGATATTCATCAAAATATCTAAAAATAAAAAACAAATTTGTAGGATTAATGTAGAAGGTTATGATAATAATATATTTTTATTTAAAAAAAATTATACGGTACAATTAATATAATATATAGTATAAACATAATATATAGGCAATGGCAAATCCCGTCTGCCAGAGTTTATTGCATGAACTAATGAAAAAAAAAGTAAATAAGTAAAATAGGTAAATAAAAAGTAAAAATTAACACTACACAATTTAAACAATAATTACTCTACTGCAATTAAACTATACAAAATTTAAATTAAATTAAATTAAAACAGAACTCATCCAGAAGAGAAACCAAAAGAGAAAAATAATGTTTATTGAAATAAAGAAAAAATGAAGTTACAATTCAATTACAATAATCAAATATACTAAAATTATCTACCTAGAGTAAGAATCAAATGTCAGAAAGCCAGTGATACTTGACCCTCCAGACATGGGAAGCATAGCATAGCAGAGGGCGAGTTTGGACCTGACCAGACAAGAACCCAATGATTTCCTCTCTGGAGAGAGTAGTTTTTCTGATATAAATTTGCTGAAACTCAGATAATAGAGGGCATTCCCCCAGAAAGTGGTAGATCTCCTCGCGACATTATAATTACAAAGAGAACACTTTTCTTCGTCGAAGTCTCTATCTAACCTCTATGGTTCTCTCCCTTCTGTAGACCGCAACCTACTCCGGGAGTAGCCAAAAGTATGGCGAAGGCGTCTCTGAGAGAATGGACTCGGAAGGTGCATAATCGTCACTGGAGGCTAAGTACTGGGGCAAAACACGGCAAAATGGTTATGCCAGAGCTGTGTAGAAAAAGGACCAGAGACACCCTGGGACTAAGCAGGTATCAGATTTCTCTGATAACGGGCCTGTTTACTGGGAATGGTAGGTTCAAGAAACATCTGCACGAAGTGGGATTGGTGGATTCAGAGCCTTTGTGTAGATTGTGTCAGGAGGAGGAGGAGACGGCCTCTCATCTGCTGTTTGATTGCGTTGCAATCGGTAGATTGCGGTACGAGATTTTCGGCACGTTGAGACCGGAGGAAATCGTACTCCAAGAAGGACTGGTGGGGAAGGTTCTGGACCTCATGAAGAGGGAGGGCTTCCACTACTACGTTTCGAGGGGTTGGCACAATAAGCCTCAATGGGAGCTGCAGTGCCTGGGTTTTAGTCCCCCTCCTGCATCATTCTAATTCTAATTCTAACCCCTATGGTTTAAGTACAGAAGTTTCCCTCAGAGCTTGAAAAACCAACGCAGTTCAGGGAAGTTTAATTTATCACGAAAAGAGGCCGTTACGCAATCATTATGTTCACGAACTAAGTGACTGTATGAAGAAAAACGTTCGGACATGACATGCTCTGTTTACTGACTGCTCGAAAAGAGATTCCCTGATCACAGAAACGAAACACGAGAAAAAAGTTGACTGCGCCAGTTTGGAAGATCAACGAGGCAACCCTCAAAGTCATGGGAATAGGTCCTTGCCAAGAAGGTCCTAGCCGATGCTTAAACCAAAAGAGTTTTTTATTGATAATTTGAAGAGCTATTTCTTAGTAAGTCTATTGCCAGAAAAGCAAAAGTGTTTTCAGAATATATTTAAAGTGCAAAGATAAAGTGGTGGGACTCAAAGGGTTCCAGAGCTGGATTCTTTGTGAGGATGTAATTTGGCGTAGAGAAAGGAAGAGAAAACAACTTTTTAAAGAAGAATCTCTGAAATTTCTCCAATAAATCATAAGACTGAAAACCCGAAAACTGAGCACCATAACAAACACAGCACGCGAAATACTTTTATAAACTTGGAATTTAGTTACAAAATTCTATAAAATGTCTTGGCTAATCATCAAAATATCTAAAAATAAAAAACTAATTTGTAGGATTAATGTAGAAGATTATGATTTAAAATGATTATAGTAATGGACCAATCAGTTGATTAAATTACGACATAACAATATTAAGTTCATAATGCATTTGATAAGTCTGCATTATCGCATACTCATATATATATCATCTGTTTCGATATCTTTAGTTGCCGCACTCTGAGAACATTTTTTCTCTCTTAACTATTGAATGATGTAATCATTTTTTTCCCATTTGAAACACTCGTAAAATTACATAAAAAAAAAGTTAAAGTAGTAAATTTTTATTACAAAAACGTGTAGGAGTTTCTACACTGATTGTCAGATAATTACTCATAAACAAGCTATTAGGAGCTGTGGAAGATAACAAAATAGAGTATAAACGAAATAATTTAAAAAAAACACGAAATATTAATTGGCATACAGAAACGGGACCTATGAGTTATTATGTATGGAAGGTGTCGCGTAGGTAGCAAATAGTTATGCGCAACGTGAAGACCGCTGTACAATTTGCGTCTCAAGTATTTATTAGTATTATTATTTTTATTTTTTATTTTTGTCCGTTATGTTCGCCCACTAATGGCCGCATTTATTCCAGCTTTACGTATATAGGTTTCAAGTACAACTCTGTTGTTTGTGATGACCTAAATACAACAACTCATTGCATTGCACTTTGGTTTTTCTAAAAATAACGAACGAGTAATTGCCTTTCTATAAAAGATGCGCGCTATCTTTACAACAAAAATTTGGTTTGAAACATTCATACGGGTTCATTTTATTGTATTTCTAACAATTCTATTAGATAAATTAGATTAAATGATAGTGAAAGGCTTTTTTAAGAAAAGTCTAACGTCGCAACACCAAGGTTTCCTTAAAAAATAATGTGTGCTGATAAACACTTCAAAATAATTAGGATAAGTCCAGATCTTTGGCTAATTATTTAAAGAAAATCGCAAAAACAAGGGGAACGTATCTGTTTTCAAGAAAATGAGAATTAAAAAAAAAATGAATAATCATTCATTAAAGGCGGGTATACGAGTTCGAGTAGAAAAACTGGTTACCTTCAGATTCGAGCAAAGCATTGCGATCTACGCCTCTAACCACTTAATTTTTGCGAAAATCGCGAAAAAACAATTCAGTGAATTCTGGCAAAGGATTTTTAGAGAAAACATGATATTGGAGTCATTCTGACGCACATAGACTCTTTCATACAAAGAAGCTCCATGATAGCTGTGTGATTAGAAGCATTGACCGCCAAGCTGAAATGGGTTGGGTGGAAATGGATTCGTTACCCAGTATTTGGCATTGGATGTTATTTGATGCGATAATATAACATATGGTACAGTAATTGCTTTCCATCCCTAAACCTGGTTGAATTCGCGGAACCCTGCCTCTAGATTAGGTACCTCCACTAAGATTTAAGAATTTATCCGCCTTTTGTAGAACATCTCGCGATGATCTAGGGTGTACTTCGAGATAATCTATGCTATTATAGGAAGAGAAAATACAACGATAAATGGAAGGAACTTGAATGATAAGAAGTAATGCGCAATCTCGGGAATCCTACGGAGCCAGATTTCACATTGAGAAAGCTCGGTTTCGATGGTTGGGGTCATATGTAGACAATGGCAGAAGAAAGACCCCCCCCCCAAATACCAATGAGTGGGAGGGAGTTTAGAGAGAGAAGACAACAGTGACCATGTTCGCGATGGTTAGACTCTGTGGAACGCGATTTCTTAGACACTGGGAGATTAACCCTTTAGAAAAGAAGCTGCCAGTGAAAGGGCTGCTGAAAAGGCTACGATTAGCCAGTGAAAAGTACTGTAATAAGCCTAAGCGAATAGAAAGCTCGGATAGGATTCGGGCACTGGAAATGATGTGATTTGCAGCTTTATGTATGAATGTCAGAAACTGGTGCAATTGCGGCCCCAGAAAGTACCCTTTTGTGTTCACAAAAAACGATAAATGTCAATAATTTATTTTTTTACAACAGTCAAATATAAAAATTAAATAAGTTATCGATATGGGTGGTCTTGTATGTAAGTGCCACAAAAAGAAATACGCAGAATATAGTGGGGTATTACAATAATAATAAAATAAATGGGATGAATATATATATCGCTAGAGATCAAAATACCAACCATAGAGATATCAAAACCTTTCCGACTCCCACCTACCGGCCCTAATCACATGACAGAAGGTCAAAAACATAATTTCAACTTTAGACTCAATAATAATAAAGTTTAAAATTTACGATACAAATACGTTATATATTTTTATAGCTTCAAACCGTTTTAAAATTTTTATTCATGTATATTTAAAGAGGATATAAAATTCAAATAAAGGGGAAATGAAGGAAGGAAGATAGCTCAATCTTGGAAATATAAATAAACAAGAAAAGTAAAATTTATTATACGATTATTATAAATTCACCTCCCACCACTTTTTTTGGGTTCGTATTTTACAGTAAAAGTCGATATAAATTAAGTGGTGGTGGGGGATGGAGGGGGACCGAAGTATAGTGGCCACCGTAGGTGTGACATTACTGCACTATTTTGCACCAAAGAAATGCGCACCCACCAATTCTGAACAGTTTTCTTTCCCCCAGTGTCCCCCCTACATTATCACATCAAATAATCCACTTTTTTGTGGCCTCAATTTGTTTTCGCAACTTTTATATTACTGGATTTTATCTCTTTAGTTATATCTGTTTTCAATTTTACGCAACTCATAAATAAACAACCAACTTAATTTTTAGCATTAGGTTTTTTTATTACGATTTATTTTTTTTATGATAATATATGAGTACACCTCCACCAATAGGAATAAAATTTTATTTCTAACATCATTCTTATTTCTCTGATTGCCGTACTTTCTCTTACAGCGATCGTGTCTTACTTTTGAAAATGAGTTCTCAGGGGAAATACATGTTTTGGGGTGCTTTGTACAGGGAAAAGATATGTTTAGCGAATGTTCTGTATATATGTTGTGTAATGTGTAGACCTTTGGGAAGAAATATAAATTATTTTAGAATTAAGAGAAATATATTAGTTAATATCTAGGTAATATTGGTTGTTTACTTAGTGTAAGTCCAAGACTGGGTTTTTACGAAGGTTGGGAGAAACAATAGGAACAGTTAGAGGGTAAATACCTGTACTACAAGAAAAGGGAATTTCCCTTTCTTCCTCCCTTTAATGGAGGAGGGATCATATATATAGAGAACCTCAATTAGGAGAGATCAGAATTGTTGTGGTGAAGAAAACTCTGCTCAGTGAAAATTTATAAAAGAGTGTCGTAGTGTTCGTTATACGAGAGTTAAGGCCCAACCTTCTGCTTAAAAACCCTTAAATATTGTAAGTTGTACAAATTAATATAGTTACTGTTTAAGTATTATTTTACTATTCTTTAAGGAATAAGATCTTATTTGTAGTCTAAATTGTGTAATTATATGTATTTCTTTTGTTTCCTATCCGATCTAACACTCCTAAAAATCCGATGACTGTCGTAATCCCTTGAAATGTAATAATATCATCAACTTTCGGCCCGAAGTGTTTACCAACCACTTTGCAGAAGTATTTTTCATCCAAGGGATTGGTGCATGCTCTAGCTCTTAGAGCTAACCTACTCAAATACTCCTCTGGTGACATATTTTTACTGTCGAAGTAAGTTCCGTGGTTGATTTCTTCTAACACAATAAGTCATAATTATGGTACCAAAATTCATCCAAAAATATTTTCTGAAACTCATCCATTGAAGATATAGTGTGTTCAATTAGCGAAAACCATACCAAAGCCTTTCCTTCTAAGTGCATGCGAATAAATTCAGTAAACGCAATTGTTTTACCCCACATTTTGTACTGTGTTAATAAATTCTTTATAAACTCTGTAGGTATATGTGTACGGCTGTCCCGAAAGATACACCTATCCTTTCTTCCTTTATTCTGCTCCACTAGTGTAGAATTTAATAATTTGATTGATTCACATAAATTTATATCTAAATAATTTGGTCCTGGCGTTGAATATCGGACGTCTTCTTGCATTCTACCAATTTTACCGCTAAGATCTTCAAACTTGGCGTTAGTATTGGCCTCAATTTCAATTATCTTACTGTGTAATGAGTCCTTAGCCTCCTCTAATACGAGATGTTTATTTGCAAATTTTTTATGAATTTTGCTAATAACTTCTGTATTTTTGTCTTCTTGAATTTTTATGGCATTTCGGATCGTTTTCAAGTTTTCCCGGAACTTTACATTTTCTTCTCCCAATGTTCCTACTTCAGTTTCAACATTTTCCACCCTACTGTTACACTGCTCAATTTTTTCATTTAAATCCTGGAGACCTCGGTCTAGTTTGTGATCAATCCCATTTAATTTTGAATTAATCGAATCAAAGATTATCATAAACCCTTCAATATCAATACGCTTATCTAATTCCTTGGTTTCAATGCTAGTTGTCGATTTAGTACCGGACCCAGTTATTTCGACGCCACGAGAATTAGAACCTTTATTCGGACTCACCCTACTTCGCAGATTACGCCCAGAAACCTCTTCGCTCTCTTTTGGGAAAGTTGAACCAATTTTTTTCGACATTTTTTTTTTTAATTGCCGCCTGATGATTGTTGATCGATTAAATTATTTATTATACTATTATTAATTAATAAAAGAACCAAATTTAGAACAAATACTCCTCTGAATCAATCAATTGCTTTTAATAAAACAAAATAACTTTTATCCCTTTTTTAATCATTTAGTTCAGATTTACACAGACTCATCGGTCCCCACAAGGGATGCCATATGTAATGTTATGTATGATTGGGGGGTTTTAAAATAGAAATTCAGAATAGTAAATAATTATAAATTTTAATTTATCTCTTCTCTAAAGGGATCTCGTGAGGTCTGTGTTCATCTGGATTGATTAAAGGATACAAATAATTAGAAAATAACCATATAAAAGAAATACATATAATTACACAATTTAGACTATAAATAAGATCTTATTCCTTAAATAATAGTAAAAAATACTTAAACAGTAACTATATTAATTTGTACAACTTACAATATTTAAGGGTTTTTAAGCAGAAGGTTGGGCCTTAACTCTCGTATAACGAACACTACGACACTCTTTTATAAATTTTCACTGAGCAGAGTTTTCTTCACCACAACAATTCTGATCTCTCCTAATTGAGGTTCTCTATATATATGATCCCTCCTCCATTAAAGGGAGAAAGAAAGGGAAATTCCCTTTTCTTGTAGTACAGGTATTTTACCCTTCTAACTGTTCCTATTGTTTCTCCCAACCTTCGTAAAAACCCAGTCTTGGACTTACACTAAGTAAACAACCAATATTACCTAGATATTAACTAATATATTTCTCTTAATTCTAAAATAATTTATATTTCTTCCCAAAGGTCTACACATTACAGTTGATTTTGGACAAAATTGTCACAAACGAAAAACCGGGAACCTTAAACTTCATATTCTGTTTAAATTAAAAATTTTCTTGAAAACAGTTCCAACATTTTCTTGTAACTATTATGCTATCACTTTTATTTGAAATGCTAGGGCAAGGTGAAAAGTTTTCGGTCTGGCCCACAGATGGCACTGGTACAAATGAAATTACTGTTTGGTTATGTTGGCACTCTTGTTGCAAAAGTAATATACCAAAAGTAAATTCAAGTAATTTGAATCTGATCAGACAAATAGTTTGTTTCATAACGGCTGTTTAAAGTAAGCCGTGTTGTGAGTTTTTGACAAAATCAATAAACTTGAATACTGTTCCGTCATTATATTTTTCGTTTTGAATGGTTTATCGTCAACAGACATTCATCCAAAGTTGGTGAAAGTATACAAGGAATCTGCACCTTTGTTATCAACAGTGAAAAAAAATGGGCAGCTTAGTTTAAACGTGCTCGTACATTGAGTGAAGATGAACCATATGAAAGATGGCCAAAAACTGCAACTACTAAAGAAAATATCGAGAGGATACACAATATGGTTCTGGATGATCGCCGGTTAAAGGTGTATGTGATGGCTAATTAAGGCTGTAGGCATCTCAGAAGAAAGGGTATGGCACATTTTACACGAAGAACTCATATGAGAAAGCTTTGTGGAAGATGGGTGGCGCATTTGTTAAATGTTGATCACAAACAAATGAGAAATCTTGTTTCTCAGCAGTGTCTGTACGGTTTAAAATTTGTGGCTGGAAAACGTTTTAGGTCAAATAAAGAGGTGATAGCAGCGGTAAGTGGATATTTTAAAGATCTTCCAGGGACGGAATCCAGTTGTTGGAAAAACGTTGGACAAAGTGTATTGAACTAAAGAGAGAGATTACGTACATTGAGAAATAAATGCATTCACGTATTTTTGGGGAGTTGCAATATATAGTTCTATTATATGCATAATTAGTCACTTGTCCCCGACGAGTATCCCAGTCTAACAACATAAACAATATTTACATAAATATCCCTACAAGAAATCACACAATACACACATCTACATATATTATAAACGGGGATCTGCTTGTATTTAGTTGATTGATATAACTACTTGGATTCAGTGATCCGCAAGAAAACTAATATTTCCCTACCACATACAGACCCAAACACTCACACTTATACATCGTATACTTTCAGACATAATCACAGCTTCGTATATTTTCAGTGAGCCACACAAGCTTTTAGGTGGTGTAGTGGAAGAATGAAATGAAAAATAATAGTTTTTAAAAATAATTTAGAATATTTGATAATGTGAATTTAACTTCAAGAAGATTGTATTTAGGTACTGTAAATTGGGATCATACTAAATAGAAAAACAAAGGCACAAATCCCGTTAGGGCAAACCTTTTGTACAAGCTAATTCTCCCGCTAGAGAGAGAGAGCAATTCCAAAGAATAGCGTCTGCCATCAGCTTTCAAATAGTTCAGTTCAAAAAAGATAGTCTAAACTCAGCCTTCAATCAACAAAGTCGCACTTCTGCTTCCAAAGCCAGAACAGAACACTTCAGGAATCGCTCTCTTAGAATCAGTGCCAGTTTCACAATATTATTAAATTAGTTATAATATCAAATAACTTGTAGTTATTATTTTAAAGAATATAATTATTGTTAACACCGGTGACTTCTTAATTATTCTTACATTCTATCTCAAGCAAACATACACGCCCTTTTCGCCAAAACGCTCACGCCACAAGCTACCTATACACACATCTCACCATAACATTACAGTGGCAATGGATTTGATTTTTACAACATGCCCCCTCTTCACATCTAATTCAACTTTAACCTAGAACACGCAAGGAAATCACAATAGATCTTCTCAGGCAGAATGGTTTGAGATCTGCAGTCAATCTCTATCTGTACAGTATATTTTTACCACAATACGGACTTAAATGAAGACATGGTCAAGCACAGATAGACGCTAATGAACCTATAATTCTGTCAGCTAATCTTAAAAACACTGTCTAGAAATAGTACCAATCGCAGTTTATCATTAAGATGAGTTAGTTATCTGATTGGATATTGTAAGATCTGATCTGAATTTTTATCTTGTCCTAGCTAACATATAATGAATCATTTTCTGTTTCCTGTTTCGAATATTTTTCCAGTTGGCAAGGAAAAAAAAAAAGAGAAGAAGGGATGAATTTGATGGGTTGAATATATGCTTCAATAAAAGGGACCACAGACAGGAAAAACACTACAATACATAATATGCAGACGGGGCGGGGGGCATACTATGATTGGTGAATAATAGATGGATACGGTGTGCAATGCAGGGTAGACAACAATATGATTGGTTTGACGGATTTCTCATTGTGTTATCGTGTTATCTGTTTTAGTATACATATTGATTGATTGGTCCACCGCTATTCTTGTTGATAGATGGTTTCTGGTATAATGTCACAATGCAGAATTGGGGTCACTACTTGTGTTTACAACGTTTTCCTTTTTCAATTTCCAACGATGGAAAATCCTTAATCAGATTATGAAAATTGAAAATGCTTTAGTCTTTGTTTTTGAACAGTGCGCCTAATGGGAATTTAATTACTTTTAGGGGTCAAAGGCGCATTTTTTTTGAGTACTCAATTTATATTTTGTAAATTGTGTTGTAAATCTATTATTTTTTCAACAATAGTTAAATAATGTGAAAATTATTCCACTAAAAATAATTCCAAAGTTCTATTTTTTATCTCTAGAGTGTGAAAGTGAATTTCCAATACCAAGAAATTAAAACAAATGACAGTGTTGCCAACTTTCAAGAAATTAAAACAAATAACAGTGTTGCCAACTTTTAAAAAAAATTAAAACAAATAACAGTGTTGCCAACTTTCAATTAAATATATTTTAAATGTTTGGAGGAAATTGCTAAAAATACATAAATAATATTAAATCAAAATATAAATTCTTTATTAAACGTTTGATTTCTCAATTTAAAAGAATTTTAACAATAAATTGAAATATAAGTAAAATGATATAACCATTCTGGAGGTGAATATCCCCTTTTTAATGGACAACGATCTCTTGTAGGAAGAATGTATATTATTCTATTTTTCTTCTATAATTCTTCAATTTTTATATTCTTTCTTTTACTTTCGAATATTTGTTTTCATAGGTAAATATATTCTTTGAGGTCCCTCAAGGACGAAAAAATTAAGTGTTCCACTAAAAGGAAATACCAAACTTGGGTTGGAACAAAATATTAAAATAAACTGCATTTTACTATTATCATTATTTTAAATTATTTTGTTCAAGGAATTGTATTGAATAATTATATTAACTAAAAGTATCTATCTAAGCAAAGTTTACAAAGCGAAGGTTCATCAGGTTAAGCGTATTTCCCTTTTTTATTTATTCAGGGAAACTGCTCCTAATCTATTGAAATGGCAAACATAGAAATATATTGCCAAATATTCTTAGTTTCTTTTTGGCACTTTTATATTTATGATCTAATAAAATTTTAAATATAACACAACTGATTCAGAGATAAGTTAGAAAATAAACTTTAAATAAGTTTGAATTCAGAGTAACAATTGTTAAGCTTTAAATCAGGCGTAAAATATACATAACTTTATTAAACATTTGTAAATCTGCAGTGTAAAAAAATTATTTGCTTAATATTTTTAAAAAGTTTTAATCGAAATCAAAGTTACTCTTTTTCCAGTGTAAGAATCTTTCTTAATTCAAGTTAAAAAAGAAATCTTAAAGGACAGTTTTTTTTTAATTAATTTTATAAGTAGCAACAGAAATAAAGTTCAGTTACAAAATAAAATTGACTTACAAAGAACTTGAAAAGAAGAGAAGTAGAAGTTGGTGTTATTAAGATGAAGGTTAAAATAAAATAAGTAGATGATGTTTTTTTTTATCTCGATTAGGATTGGCGCAAGTGCATTCATTGAACCACTCAAAACTTCAAAGGGGATCTCAAAACTTGTTTTTTCGTGGAATATTCAATTTCAAAACTTTGATATAATTGCAATCGCAATAAGAAAAATACAAAAAAAAATCTTAGGCGGTGACTTTCTATTATTTCAATTCATTTAATTGTAATTGATAATTTTCTTCAAAATTGGAGTTTTCACCTAAAATTTAGATAAGTATTCAGTAAGGGAAATCCCTTCATGCAGGGTTTATGCAGAAACCTAAAAAACAGCCTTAACCGTAAAATTGCACTTTCCTGAGAAACGAAACTTGGCAATACATTTAAAACTCCGTAACCAACATATGGTTATAATGCTCGTATTGAACCGGCCCTATTGAAGCACGTCTAACCCATAACTCCCCTATAAAATAAATTTTTACGAATCAAAAGAATCTGGTGTGAAACACTCACACAACTTTCTCTTACTCCAGTTTTCAAAATTCAAATTGACAAATTTTATAGTTAGTATAGCATACTTAATGAAATTCGTCGAAAAAACTGTTCAGTAAAAGCGCACTTCCGGTTAACTAATTTTCTTGAAACTCGGAATTTTAGCCATCTATTTATTTCAAATTAATTTTGTTTGGATGATAGAATTGTATAATCAACTAAGATAGCTCTTTAGAGAAAAACATAACCTCACGCTAAAAGTCCTCTAAAAGTACCCTTAAATGAATTTCCCAGAGAGATGTTTTAAATAAAAGAAGTAGCTCATTATATGTACACTACACTTACCTACTTCAAAGAAAATCGTTGGAGCCGTTTTCGAGAAAATATCAACAAAATTAAAATAGGAAATACATTGCAGTAAAAACGCACTTCCGGTCATCTGTTTTTTATCAAACTCAGAATTTCAACCACATATTTAAAATTCTAATTAATATTATTTATATGATAGAATTGTATAGTAATCTGAAATAGCACTTTAGAGGGAAACCTAACCCTACCCCTCTTCCAAAAGCTGCCTTTAAATGCATTTTCCGGGAGAAATGTTTCAAGTAGAAAAGTTGAGCTATTTGTATGTGTACTTGATATATCAAGTTTCAAGAATATCATTAGAGCCATTTTTGAGAAAATCGCAAAAAAGTAAAAAAAAAAAAGAAACAACTTGTAAAGTGGTACTTTCGGTTGAGGAATTTTGACAGATGACCCACTGTCCGATCCAACGGTGATACCTAAACGGAATATAAAGTTTGAACTTTCTAGGATTTTTCGTTTTTGACCTATGCTGTCACAGACACAGCCACACACAGACCATTTTCTAAAAACCAGTTTTTTTTTACTCAGAGGACCTCAAAACGGATATCGAAAATTTGGCACGATTACAATACTTCCTCTTACTAGGAGTAAAAGAATGTAATAGGAGATGCATATGTGTTTATATATAAATCACTGTAGCTAATTTCGAGAAAACTGAAAATTAACAGAATTTAAAGTTTTAACTTTTTGCGATGTAAAGACGCACACAAAGTTACACAATGCACACACATCAGTGCAACCATTAAAAACATTTAAAAAAGAAAAGAAAAAAAAAGTTTAATTAAATATTCTGAGAGATGACTTTTTGATTTAGTATGTCTTGGACAGGATTCTAACGCTCTCTCTGTCACCTTTCTCACTGTTACACAAGAATTCTCACGTCCGTATAATGCACGCATTGTACCTTACATGTTGTTATATTGATACGACACGACGATACCTTCTTGGTATTTATCAATATATATTTATTACCAATCCATAGACAGTGCCCGTGACGTGACCTTCATAAAAACAATACCCACAACTGAAAGTATATGTTTAAAAGTGTTTTTTAGACGCGCCACATCCACAGACATACGCACGTGCCTTTTAGAGTGATATTTTGTCTAATTTCGGACCGCTGTGCTAGAAACATTATTTTTTCCTCCATATCCTCAAACTTCCGTTTGAATCATGGACAGGTTTAATGTTCAGTCCTCAGAATGTTTTGATAAAACATGTGAGCCAATATATGTACTCTTTCAGCGTACATTAGCCGTGTACAATGCGATGTGTGATACCGTACTATTAATCAAGACATCAGAAGAACTTGCTCACCTCACAGTGATGCAACTGAAGCTAACAGTGATTCCCCCATCTCTATCAACTTCTTTCCTAAGCGGAACTGGAGTTTTCCACTACTCTGACTTTTGCAAACTCTCTCCTTAGCTCAAGAAGGGAAAGGGAAAGCTCGGATATATAAAGAGTTACCCAAGAAGTATTCTACATAAATCTGCAAGAAGCATTTTACAAGAAATATTCTATCTATTTCCAGCGGCTTGTATTATTTATACTCATTTTATGTAAGTCTTTATATAGATCGTGTTACTAGTATTTACAGTTTCAAATGAAGCATTTGTTCACAGTTTAACTTGAATTAAATGAGTTAGCCTACATCCATCACTATTACCACTACAATTTCTATCTGGTGTAAGATAAACAAAATGGTTTCATATACGTGCTAGCAAGACAAGGAAGCACTAGATGATTTAGGTAAAGAACTCAGTGACAAGGTCTTTTTGTATATTTAGAGCATACTATCCAATTTCTATAAGTTTTTTTAGACTTATGTGGCTGGAGATGGTTCCACCTAAAACGGTCAGTATTTTTCTCCTACTGGCATCAAACTCTTAAAATAATATAACACTTACATCGCTATCCTTGACTCATCCTGCGGAATCTGCAGCGTCATTGTCAACCAGTCTCAATAGATTTACTTATCTGTTGAAGCTATCAATATTCGAGAGCAAATCGACAACAATTTGGTGTAAATGTTTTGTCAAAATTAGTCTTCTTAGAGACTAATTCCCTTTATCAAAAGTGCTTCGTCGGCCTTTATCTTGGCGATCTATTTTCCCAGAGTTTTGAAAGGATGGCATAGTCAACCATCTAGATATGATGAACAAAATGTTTGGTCTCTTTTAAAGCGAGCCGTTTCGTTTTCTCAAAAAGCTTGTGCATGTTCAAGTAACCATATCAGAATGTTTCTGCCTTCAAACTTCATTAGACCCCTAGACAATCTCTTACTGATCTGATTTACTTACTGCGACAATCTGTGATTTCAGCATCTTATTAGATTCGTCCTTATTACTAGCTTGGGCGATAAGCCACTTTTTATCACCCTGAGTAGCTGCGAGAAACACTGCTAAAAAGCAGATTTGTATTGATTGCCTCATGCGCCTTCCCGTTCATATTACTTCGGTTTACTACAAGTTCTGCGTGACCAACTTGAAGGCATAAGGTGGATTCGCCTATTTTCGCTTTTCAAAGAAGAAACCGTTCCATTTTCATGAAACAGAACCCGCCAGAACCACTCCCACTTCTTCTCCTAACACTACCCCTTCTCTAAAGTATAGCACCAGTACAATGTATGGTTTTACTACATTAATAATATTAATAATACATATCAGAAACATTGATAGATTGCGACTTTGAAGAAAATCAGTTAAACGAAATTATTAGTCTC
Organism: Triatoma infestans; assembly: GCA_011037195.1. Taxonomy (NCBI): domain Eukaryota; kingdom Metazoa; phylum Arthropoda; class Insecta; order Hemiptera; family Reduviidae; genus Triatoma; species Triatoma infestans. The sequence goes on from JAAEAF010005202.1 coordinate 37,502, forward strand.
AGAGTTTTTTGGACTTTTCTAGAAAACGATTACAATGATTGTCTTTAAACCTGGAGACTAGCTGCATGGAGAGAAACGGAAAAAAAGAAGATTTTTGGGAGGTATTGGAAGTCTGTCAGTTAATTTAAAATAAAATTTGCATAAGCTTACTTAGTTCTGACATAGAGCACTCCACATAAGGATGCTCAGGTATACAAGCAAAATCCCCTCTACTCCATTTTTATGGACAGTACAACTAAACAGTGTGACGTTGCAATTTCAAAAAAAAATTCTTGATTAAATTGTTTTAAGTAAAATAAAATAAAGTCGTGTGAGTGTTTCACATCAGATTTATTTTTTTTGTGATTATGATTTATTCTGTGTTTAAAACTGTAAAATAAAAAACTATAAAAAAAAAATCCAAGTATTTATGAATAAGGCTTTTCTAAAAAACACTATAAGTGGGGGTATTTTTATCTTATTTAATTAATAAATCATAACTGCCACTCCTTAGTAATTTATTTTGGAACATATGAAATGTTTTGTAATACTTTATAAAAATTTTTTTTTACAAATGATGAGATGAAGAGATATTATAAACCCAAAAAGTGTGTAAAAGTATTTTACTTAATTAGTAAATTAAGAATATAACTGCATCGATTATCATTCGATCACTTAATGGAAATGAAACGCAGTAATTATTTGTCAGTTAACAATTTATTGAGAACTATACTTTAAAAAATATTTAATATTATTAAATATAAAAAAAAAGTATAATCAATCAGCTGATTGAAGCTAAAGGGAAGGTTACAGTGGAAGGTAAAATTGGTTACGTATAGTTTCCAAGGTGACATATCTTTGTGTTGATAATGGTCAGTTAGTTTAACACTTGATGTGATATTTATGTAAATTTATTACAACCGAGTTTATTATCCAGTGGTTTATGTGATGTAATTTATATTAATTAATTACTCTTAGATTTAACCATTACTATTAACCATTTTCTTCATCACAGTCAGGTATAAATTGCTTATTAAATTTAGATGTATCTATTAGTTGGCTTATCTGCCAGGAAGTATCCATGAAAACTTCAAATAATTTTTAAGTGTTTTTTTATGTGAAACCCGACGTTTCGGCAGACATTGTTTATCTTCTTCAGGAGCTGTCTTAGAGTGAGAGAAGTTTGAAAGTTTTGTCACATGTTTGATTATGTCTGTAGTTATCAAGACTTCCAAACTTCTCTCACTCTAAGATAGCCCTAGATATTATTTCTCACCCTAAGATATTATTTGGTGTTTTATTGATACTTCCTGGCCGATAAGCCAACTAATAGATACATCTGATCATTTCTAACGGCCAACTATTCCTACAATTTGACTCATTAAATTTATTGACAACCACTACACTATGATAATTCTCTGTGCTCTATTTATCTAAAATGATATTTGTCGACTTTGAAATATTCATGTAGTGGAAGAACGAAATGGAAAAATAATAGTTTTGGAAAATAGTTTAATAAAATAATTTTGTGAAAATTAGCTAGTTCAAATAGTGTATTTTAGTGATTCTAGGTACTACAATCTAGGTCAATGCAAACCAAGAGACAAAGGGCAAGAGAAACAGTTAGGGTAAAACAATAAAACTCACTCCAGACATACCAGCATTATTTGAAAGGATTTGAACTATGAAGAGAAGACATTCCTTCAACAGTTTGAAACAGACATTCAAGCCAGAACACTTGCTTCAGGAATCGCTCTCTCAAACTCAGTGCCAGTGATAATGATTTGCCTTTATTCTAGATAAACATCTGATTTATTAAGATATAGTTGTGATAATTTGCTTAGTGAATAATATATTTATTTTAAAAACAGTGGTGCTCTCTTGATTATTTCTGATACTTCACTTCTTTCTTTAACATATATACTCACAAGCCCCTTTTACAAAACTGCTCACGCCACAAGCTACCACTACACACAAACACAACATCACCAATTACATTTCGTCTTTTGTGATTTTTTATCTAACAATTTAAGTGCACTAATACTTAACATTGATTTAAATAAATATGTACGAATAAATTTGATCGGATATTATTATTATTATTGTAGTTCGGGTGCCTAATGGCGCGGGACCTAAGCCTATGTGGCCTTTATCCCCCCGATACCCCCCTATCACCTTAATAAATCTCCCCCGGTAGCTTACCGGTTAATCTACAGTATCCCAAGATATCCCGAAACTCCAGCTCGCGCAGACAATCCTGCGAGAGTGATGCCTTCCCAAAGACACGAAACCTAGTTCCAGCGAAACGGGAACACTGACAAGGTAATGGTACACCGTTTCCCTGACTCCGTCGTCATAGTTCTGGCAAATGGGACTAGACATCCTCCCTATATTAAACAAGTGGCTGGACACCCAAGTGTGTCCAGTCACTATCCCTATCAGGGTCCTCAGACCCGTCCTACTAAGGAACAGCAGATACTCCGAAGTTCCCTACCTACTTGTCTTTATAAATCTTTTGGCTTGGAGGCACCCCTGCGTGACCCCCCCAGCGTTTCTCCAAAACTTTCGTCTCCAAAACATCTTTGTGACAGCCAGGGCTGGTTCAGGACCGCAAAATGGTTGAGATGATCCCTCCCTAGCCAACAGGTCTGCCCTCTCATTCCCCTCTATTCCCGCGTGTCCGGGTATCCAATAGCGGCGCACCGTACCCCGGATCTGATGATCGGATAACTTCTTTGCACTGACGTAGTGAAGTGGTCTTGAAAACTTGCAAATGTGCCCTAAGAAAATTAATCATCTTTCATGGTCTTCTTCTATTTCTCCTGTCAACCGCTTCCTATTTCTATATTTGGTTAGCTATTCTCTCTTGGTCCTTTCTGCACCAACATGTCCAATCCTAATCATTTTTTTCCCATTCTTCGCAAAATTGTACGCTTCATCTCCCATTATTTTTCTAATCTCCCCATTTCTTCTTCTCTCCGGTATCGATAATCGTGCAGCTCTTCTCTAATAGTCTATATTCGTGAAGAGGAGGTGCCGTCCTGAAATAACAGTTACGGTCCAAGTTTCTGCATATAAACAATAATATACTTTCTATTATGCTGCTATAAATAAGCATCGTTTTTCTGTTCCCATCACTTTCCATCGTTTCATGTTCTTTTGTTTATTTTTAATACTACAATTGAAGAATCATCATCTTTCAAATAAACATCCCCTTTTTTCCGGTTTCCATTGATTATTAATTCGTTACTATCATTCTTTGTGGAAGATCCTCTGTTTTCAAGAAATATATTTGTTACAAACTTTTGACCTGTATTCTGCCGCCTATATGTAATGTTTATTATTCTATCTTTGCCTCCACCAACAATATGATAAAATATTTGATTATGATGACTTCGGTTAAGTTCACATATATAGTTTATATTTTATTGTCAGAATAAAAGCTACATGCTTATTGGCAAGGTCAAGTTACCATTTAATTTCACTTTACAAAATTGTCAAGATAAAAACTTAATTTTAAAATATTCATGTATCTCATACAGCGGGTGAGCTAATAATAGTTTTTTAATATTATTTTTAAACACTTCAAAGTATTATATTTTATATTCTCTAGTAAACAGTTGTAAAAAAGAGATGGACAAACTATGGAAGCTGGTATGAACTTTAGTCAACCTGTTTCTATTCTGGACAAGATTATTACGTTTTTTGGTTAAATTATCATGAACCTGCGAGAAACATGAAATTGGCCTTCAGCGCACCTTATGTAGACGAGGGATTGAAAAATAAATATGGCCGCCAGTGTCAATATGTTCAAGTTTTTAAAGAAAGAACGACAAGATAGTCTAAACCCAAAATGACTCTAATTGCTTTCTTTTGTAAGTTAAATATTTTTTTACATTCAACAGTATTACTCCAAATTATAGTATCATAGCACAAATGGTATGAACATATGTAAAATATGCCAACTTTAATGCTTTCAAGACAACCGTCATCCTTAATTTTCTCTAAACATAGATTCCATGCGACACTTTACCCATGACGTTATTAACTTGATCTGTGAAGTTCAATTTCGAATCTATAGAAGAATGATTAGACAAAGATTAATTGATGGTTTAAAAAGAAATAAAGCTGGACAGGTCGAAAGTTTGGTTAAAAAATTTAGTATATTAACCAGGAAATTTTTACCACAGAAGAAAAATTTAATTCTCAAAATGATCAAGTGTATGCGCATAATTGTCGAGAAACTCAGGAAGCGATTGGAAGAGTTCAAAGAGGATATCATTCAGAAATTCGTGATGGTTTGGTTGTGGCGTTATCATCATAAATGGCCAACACTCAGTTTTGTGAAAAAAGTGTATCAACGTCCGCTAAGAATGATCAAGATGATATTTTAGAGGCAATAGCACTGGATTTTCCTACAAGAATCAGCAAATGTTCATAACGCAAAGTCGATTCTGGAGTAGTTGAAAAGGAATGTGCCTGAGTTCAAGAACGCTACAGACTGGCGGTCTGGAAGCCCAGATCTCAACCCGCACGCCCAGAGTGTAGTCACATATGGAAAGCATGGCCTACCATTATCACCATAAAACTCATTAAAGAAGTCTATGCTGCGATGTCTTCACATCCCAAGTGCTGTAATATCTTTGGGCTCGAAGATTAAACGCCTGCGTTAAGGCGAAAGGTGGCCATTTTTGTTTGATTAATTACCAACTTCCGTATTATTTTAAATAAAAATTCTCAGCAAAACTAATGTTTTCTGGTAATTTATGACATGACTTCCCAATTATTTGCTAATGTTTCGTTCAAAAATGTTTACAAACATTACAGTCAAAAATTTTACGTTATGCAACATTTAAGTTCGGCCTGATACAAGAAATGCCAACTTCGCCTCTCCGCTCATCCCAATCCTCTAACTGTCTAACTCTAACCTTTATATCTTCTTAATAAACTCACTCGTCATTTGCGATTTACTCGGAGTATGTGGTCAATAACTGAATCATTTGGAGAGCCGGTAACTTGTGTTACTATTTTTACATTACTTGATGCAGAAGCAATTGCACCTGAAGTTATAAATTTGAATAAATTAATTAAAAACAAATATATATTTTTCTATTCTGTCTCAGTAGACGAAAATCCATTCCGGCACTTACTGCTAGCATTAAGAAATCAAAGTACTATTTCTTTCAGTCGATCATTCTTGCGAATCGTATAATCAATCGCTAATGTTTATTTTCAACTATAAATGAAAAAGGATTATTCAAACTGGATTTGATTCTCCGAAAACCTAGACTACTTAAAAATACATTAAATGCAGATGGTTTCGAGAGGGAGATTGAGTCTATAGTATTGGCGACCTCAGAAATTTTTTCCCCATTTTGTATCAACGACACTGTTTTTTGGACGCCGCTCGCCTAACGCCAGAATAGTAAAATGTAATGTCAGGACACATACTCATTTTGCTAGTAGTCGACGATATCACCCTGTTTATATTGTAATCCTGAAGATGAGAAAATGCTCAATACCATTCGTTACAAAAGAAATTCTGGTGAGAAACAGTCATTGGACCTTCTTAAGTTGGCTATAGACTATGCATGAATTCGCGATTCGTGATACGCGATAACTGATTCGTCCAGTTCGTTGCAGTTTGTACTAATTCGCAAACAGAGCATACAGATTACGCGTTGTTCGTATGCGTGATGCGTGATTTATTCATGTTCGTTCACAGTTTCAAATTAGTTCACAAAAATTTGTGACCACGAGCAAAGTCTATATATTAATTATTTCAGTAGGTACACGTATATTATTTTTAAATTGTATGTACATATTTTTGCTCTGAAAATATGGAGAGTGACGATGATCAGGCAATAGCTAGTGCTGTTTTTATAATCATGGCGCAGAAGAAGAAGAAATATTTAAACAAACGGAAAAAACGCAGATGGTGGAGTGTATCACTATTAAAAAAAAATCTGGTATGAAACACTCACACAGCTTTCTCTTATTCCAGTTCTCAAAATTATAATTGACAAAGGTTACAGTTTGTGCACCAAATTTAATGAAATTTGTCGAAAACTGAAAGAAACTATTCAGTAAAAGCGCACTTCCGGTTTACTGATTTCCTTCAAACTCGGAATTTTGGCCATCTATTTATTTCTAATTAATTTCATTTGGATGTTAGAGTTATATAATCAAGTATGATGCCACTTAGAGGAAGCTGTAACCCTACCTCCTCTCCTAAAAGTGCCCTTAAATGAATTTTTCCAGAGAAATGTTTTATATAAAAGTTGTAGATAATTGAATGTTTAGTTTATATGTGAAGTTTCAAGAAAATCGTCGGGGCTATTTTTGAGAAAATCGCGAAAAAGTGAAAAAATTATTTAGTAAAGTGTTAAAACAAAAGCACTTCCGGTGATCCGATTTTCCTCAAACTCGGAATTTCAACAATGTATTTAAATCTAATTAACATTATTTAAATGATCGAATTATGCAATAAACTGAAATAGCACTTTAGAGGAAAATCTAACCCCACCCCTCCCCCAAAATTGCCCTTAAATGAATTTTTCCAGAGAAATGTTTCAAATAAAAGTAGTAGCTCCTTGTATATGTAGTTGATGTACCAAGATTAAAGAAAATCGTTGGAGCCATTTTTGAGAAAAACGCAAAAAATTAAAAAGAACAACTAGTAAAGTGGTTCTTCCGGTTGAGGAATTTTGACAGATAACGCACAGTCAGATCGCATGGTGATACCTAAACGGAATATCAAGTTTTAGCTTTCTACGGTTTTTCTTTTTTGAGCTATGCTGTTCACATACACACAGACACACACACACACACAGACTATTTGCTAAAAACCATTTTTTTGGACTCAGGAGACCTCAAAACGGATATTTCCGGTGAAAACTCAATATCGAAAATTCGACACGATTACAATACTTCCTCTTTCTAGGAGTAAGAGAAAGTAATAGAGATAGGTAATTCTTAAGAACTAGGAACACAAGATAGTAAAAAGAACAAGAATATTTAAGACAGTAAAAACAAGAACGTGGAATTAAATGTAAACATAACCGCCTCGAACCTACTAGCGCGCACAACGAAAGGACGAATTAACTATGAACACAGCCCGAACGGCGAATCAGCGGTTCGTGTTGATACACAACCTTTGATATTCGTCAATTTACCGCTTTTAAAAGCGAATTACTGTGTACACAGGAATTATGTTGTTTACGAATTGATTTTCAACAACAAGTCCCTACACACTATTCGTGAACTGCCCGCGATTCACGTATCGCGCATCACGAATCGCGAATACATGCATAGTCTATAGCTACCTTCACTGTAATTTACACAGTTATAATTGACTGTTATAATAAATTAAATTTTCATGATTATTTTTTGTGTGGAATGGTCCGTTGCTGTATAATATCTGACATTCAAAACGTCACAGCATCCTTATTTTTTTTGTTCCTTACCCATTGTCAAAGTAAGGCTATCATATTCGTCTAGGGAGTTGACTTCAATTTTTCCTGAAGCCACACTATTGTTCCTAAATCGATTGTTTTAATAATAATAGAAATATTAAAGGGGTTATGGGTTATATCGTCCCTCACTTCTATGAATGCCAAGTATTTTTTCATTACAATTTTCCCTAGAAATTTCCCTATATACCATACGACGACTCCATTGTATTAGTTCTTAAGGAAGATTTATGTGGTCAGTGATAGAAGGGGGTACACGTTAGGCCACTTATATTAGTATGCAGCTCGCTAGCCAGTTGTTGACAAGGGCAGAGAACTTTTTGCATTCTGTTGGCTTTTATTAGCACATGGTTTCACTTGTGCATCCATAAATTAGTCTCATACATTTAAATTAAATTCTCTTTCTCTCTCTTTTTAAAGATATTGCGCTCTATATGAATAGTAAACAAACATTAATAATAAGGAAGTAAATACTTGGCACTATTTGTCACAACTTATGAAACAGTTTTCCTTCACTGCCACAAACCAGTGTTTATTAAAAAGGAAACTGAGAATTTTCTTTTTGAACGTTTCCAAAGAGCCTTTCTCAAAAAATGTAATCTCAAAAATCGACTAATACAGAAAAATGCTGATTCTCCTGGATTTTTGAAATTCTATTTGCTCTTGAAAAACGAGTCTTAAAAGTGATTTCAGATAATGGTTTTTTTTATTTTCTCTTATAAGAGAAAGTATTGCAACCGTGTCAAAATAGGTTCGAGATCGAGTTTCCCGTGGAAGTCAAAGTATTGAGGTCTCTGGGTTCGAAAAAGTGATTTTTAGAAAATGGTGCACGAATGTATGTAATGTATGTAAACTGCATAGCTCAAAAACGAAAAATCGCAGAATGTTGAAATTTAAAATTTCGATAGGTGAATCATCATTGGATCCGACTGGGAAATGGACTAGCCAGTTTATGAGAAATCTCAGCATCCCAGCCTAATAACATGGCTAACACTTATACAGACAACTCCTCTCTTAGACAAACAATAACATAGGGCCTGCAGAGGTAGTCATTTTTTAAAACTAGTTGGGTTTAGCGAAGTCAACACTATTGATACATGCTGCCTTTCTTTTAGAGACGACTCATTCTATGACTAAACATTAATACTTATGCAAGCCACAGTAGATATTTCAGATCGTAGAAGATGTGGTATTATAACCATTCGCTCTACAAACTGTGGAGGAGGAACCACATCTTCTGCGATCTGAAATATCTGTTGTGGCTTCCCTAAGTATTAATGTTTGGTCATAGAATGTAGTAGTCTTTAAAGAAAGGCAATATGTAATCGAAAGAGTTTGATTTCGGTAAACCCAAGTAGTTTTAAGAAAAGACTACCTCTGCAGGCCCTATGTTATTGTCTAAGTGTGGAGCTGTCTATATAAGTGTTAGGCGTGTTGTTAGGCTGGGATGCTAAGATCCCTGTCCATTTACTCATTGGGGTAGGTGATAGGGTTAGAAATGAGCTAATCTGAAGCTCTCATTAATACCTTCTTCTCAAAAACTATATCATTTATTTTTACTTAGTTTACTTTTGCTAGTTTGTGTCGACAGAAGGTAATCACATATCTGTATACTAGTTCGTAACTGGTTTGTCATCATAACGATCTAAATGAAGTTTCACATAGAGAGGGGCGAGATCCCCCTCTATCTCACCAATCACGGCATACAGATTACTTAAACGGTAGCTACATCCGACCAATTCAGTGTTCAAACTCATTAGTTAATCAAAGAAGTAAACTTCAAGTTGAATCGACTCGCGTGCCACTTACTCTAATTTCAATAAATGCTTGATATAATTTCACTTAAAATCTTGTAAAGTTTTCACCAACTTTAGGTTGAAAACTTTATATTCCAACTTCTGAAGTTATTGTAAGTTACACGGATATTGAAACCCCATGCACGGTAAGTTAACTTGTTAACTAGTTTTCTTCACTTTCAATAAAGTTGCTTCGTTCTTATTCAGTTATCAGTTGTTTCTTTGGTTATTAATTATTCTTATCAGATTTCACTGCTATCCAAAAGTAGCCTTGTATGTACCCTCTTCGGTTAAAAAAAAAAAAATCTAAGATAAAACAAGATCTTCTCTCTTTCCTCATTTCATTTCTGAACTAAAAAGACATATTTTTATCGAAGTAAATAGATTGGATGCTCAAAAAAGTGACCCAGAATCGGCATTTTTCCTCTACTACTATCCCTTCAAGCCTTATTTTGCCAATAGTTTATTAGTATCTAATTTATCAGAGGTTACTAGAAAGGCAGAGTTTGTGAGGAGCTCCAAACAAGGTTTTATTCCCATTGTTGTTATCGAGCTTCTGGACAAAAATGCAACTATCGATTCTTAGGGAGCATTAATTACAATATGTTTTCTATTTAATATTTCCCTTATTCATAAAGAAATAATACTACAAAAATTAGGTGTGAAACACTCACACCGCTTTCTCTTACTCTAATTAATACAATTTAATCAAGAAATTTTCTTTAAAATTGCAACGTTACAAGGTTTAGTTGGGCTGGCTATAAACATTGTGGTGGGGGTTTTACTTGATATCTGAGCAGCCATATGTGAAGTGCTCTATATCAAAACCTACAAAGCTTGTGGAAATTAAAATTTAAAGTAACTGACAGTCATCAGAGATATTTTCCGTGATAGCCTGCTTCATTTTGTGGTCATCGACCGGTTTCGGGCGTTCGCCCATCATCAGGATGTGTTGATAAAACTGTGCGATAACACAGAATCGCAAAGAGCAAAATCAGTTTATACACTCTAACTGCCCCAGACCTCCAATACCTTTCTGAAATCAATTGGTGGAACTGTTCTCATCTGCAAGTAGAGTTTGTTAGGAAAAAATTAGCGCGTTAAAAAAATGCTAAATTACGCGTATGAATAAACGGAAATTCATTTTAAAACACATTCTAAAACACAGAGGAGCAAAATTTATTATTACCTGCTAACTCTAGCGGATAAAATGAGAAGAAAAAAAAACACTTCAAAACTGAATTCAGTTATATGTAGACAAGTACCAAACAATATTCCGTAAATATGAATCTCGTACATGTAATTATTTCCGGTAGAATTACTTCCGCTTTTATTAAAAAAAAAAATCTAATTTAACAGATATGAAATTATTTGGAGCGTAAAGATGCATTGTTCATTCACCAGCTACATTACATGCTGTATTTCCCTATATAGATGTGATTATTCAGTGATAACTTCATGCACACAAAATTCGTAACAGCTAAATTTCTTGGTTGCCATCCAATTAACTGCTGTTATAAATATTTTTTCAAGAATTCATACTCCTATTTTGAAACTAAATAGACTCGCTCATCACAAATACCGGAGAAACAGCAAAAAACCTCAACATGGATAACGTGTCCTAAGCACCAGCAAGGCATAACCAGATGACGTCTAGCCTCAAAATTGACAGAAGCTCCTAAAGAAATCGGTGTAAAAACTAAGTGACTTCCAAGGCTCATGTCTGAAGACCGTAAATGAGTTCTCTCTAGAAGGTAACATAGTGCTCTGAAATTATTAAACATTTCAGTTTTTAATATTTTTACGGACATTTTGAAACATCTTACTATAAATTTTGTAACAGTATAGTAAAATCCCTAACAATGGCCCACAATAAGACGCGGGTTGCAAAGTCCCTCTTTCATCGTTAGGCAAGGCAAGCGTCGATTCCCTTAAGGGAGAAAACGTATCTTACCTTGTCAAAATGAGCGCATCTACCAAAGCAGCATACAATAACATAAATTAATAATACACCTATTAGTATATACAAAACAAAAATCTTGGATAAGCATCAACATAAATCTCTCAATGAGCTGGAGCTCTAAATTAGCGGTTGAATGTAGAAGTTAGCGGGTGTCTTTGCCTCGCTTAAAGAAGCAGAATGGAGCTCTTATGGGTTAGGACATGGCGGCAAACGAGAGGGCGAACGAATTGGCTAAAATAGGATCCACCCTCACTACCGTTTAGTAGTCCCGAGCCAGCAGTAATCGCCACAGACCAATTTTGCAACAGGGAAGGCAAACAATGGTGGAATAGAGAAGTTAAAAGATTTATAAAACATATTCGACAACGAGACTTGAAGTGTAAGTATCTTCTCTCCTTGAGTAGGACACTATTGAGAGTCGTGGTGGGTGTATTGACTGGACAATCTTGGGTACTCGGTCATTTACACAAATTAGGTAGGACGGCTAGTACTTTGTGTCACAGATTGTTGACGAGGGAGTCAGGGAAACGATGTACCACTTACCTAGATCAATATCCCGTTTCTAATACGAGGTTCCGCATATTTGGGAGGGCAACATTTTCAAGGGAATGTTTAGGGGAGTTGGGAATTATAGATATATCTTATGATATTGTAGTTAGATTCAGTCAGATGCTAATTCTAAAACGCTGCTAAAAACAAGATTTCTGCCTCTGGATAGTTGCATTCTTTTTTCCCATCCGATGAATACGTGAATGATCGGATATGAGATCTTACGACAGCAGCTGAACAGATGATATCTTCTTTTGAATCGAACAAGTAAATTAAAGAAATTATATAACAGTATTATAAGTGTTTTTACTTCCGTTGTTAAAAATCTTCCAAAAAAAAGGAAAACCAAGTTCAAGTTTTTTTAAAAAATAAATTATTATAATGCCTACGGGGAATAATAAAAAAAATTAAATTAAGATAAATAATTTTTACCAATTCAAGGACGGCACGTAGCCCACTTTTTTTTTCTTTTTTTTTTATTACAATTAAAACAATAAAAATATTAAATATTTGAACAGGTATAAGAAACCTGATTTAGAGATAAAGATCACCTATCTGCAATAATTAATGGATGCTTTACACTTTTTTATATAACTAACTGTATTGCTAAAACCGGTTATTACTAATAGAATAAATTGAAAAGCCTTTGTGAAAACGTCTCTCTTTTATTTCTGAATAAATAAATTTAATAAATTTTTTTCACACTCGATGTTTTATGAAAAAAAAATAATAATTTATCTTTCCTACAGATTGTGGACACGAACAATAATATTTCTGAAGGTAACATCTCCAGGGTTCTTCCAAACGTCAATTTTCTTGGTTAACTATTTCAAACAAAAGTGACATTTGTTTTAATATGACAGTCATTCTTAGTAAAAAGAAAATTTTCTAACTGTAATGACAAAATAATGAACAAGTCGACAAAAAATAAATAAATCTCTGTGAAACACTCACATCACTTTCTTTTAGAGCAGTTAGAGCTCAGTGGTAGCACGCTGGACTAGCAACGCGGAGGTTCCGGATTCGAATCTTGCATGCTGCCTTTAGATTTTCTCTTCCTAGAAGCCTCTACAACTCACTGTCCGGTGATGGGCAGTGTTGTCTGTAGCTAGAGAACACTGCTTGGAGGCCGGCTGTAAATTGGAGAAGACTCCGGGGGGGGGGGCACAATAGATCTTTAGGTAGCAGTGCAATAATCCCCTAAAACAACCTACTTACCATTTCTTTACCATCCTTACAGTCCGAAAATCCAACGAAAAATTACCAATGTTCCTTATTATGTCTCCAATAAAACCTTACATAATGACTTATGCAATGACATGGCAAGGTCATAGCAATGACAAACCTTCACAACATATAACAAAAAGAAAGAATAATTTATAACTACTGGCCTAGCCGGCCACTGTCTTCAAGACAAGGCCGCGGCCAAACAAAGAAAACTAAGGGTCAATACTTTACATCAAAGCAAGCACCGATAAAATTGGTCACTGACCTAAACGCTGGTCACCGAACTAAAAGGTCGCACACTAGGACAGATGTCTTGGTGTGAGTGTTGCAAACACTAATATATAAACTTCACCCCATTGGAAGAGGGGATGATTATACTTCAGTACGTCTTCAAGATCATTATACGAGCAGCAAGTTCCGCGTCCCCCTATACAGTTTTATTTATACTTATTTCCTTAGTTGTGCATCTTAGTTCATTTATTTTAATCATTCTAAATTATTAGTTATTTATCTCCTATTTATTTCTAAGTATTTCTTGTTAATAGTTACCATCACTCACGTTTAAATTATTGTACAAATACAGTCTATTTTTATAAATTCAGTGTTAATAATTCGAGCACTAACTTCCAAAAAATCTCTAAACTAACTTCCGCCCTCTTCCAAGATATCTACTACATACCATAGGAATCACAATAAACGATTCCACTACACCTATCCATTCCATTTGTGTCCAAACTATATTAAATCCCGTTATCAACATTCCTTAACTCCCTGTCCCCATCATCATAATCCTTTGGTTCAAACATTTGCTAGTCAAACCTACCCTGAATAATCCATCTCGACGCCTGTGAAGCGTCAATGGCAACCGAGACTTTTAATTTACTTTCAAAGCCTTAAAAGTAATACCACGCTTCTCATGTAATCATGTCATGGAAACATTTATCTCATTTGATTATGAGTATCATTGTACAGTGGCAACTAAATTATTGTAGGACGAAAAAAAAAAAAAAAAATTTCTTCAATTTTTCCAATGTTGCCAACTGTAAAAAAAAAAAAAAAAAAAGAAACTTACCAAGCGTAACACAAAACTAAGAGAAAATAAAAAAAATTCTAGCGGAAATACTCATTCGATTCCCTCTCACTCCTCTTATATCAATAAAATGACATATTTTCTTTAAACTCAAATTTCACACATTTGTTCTAACATAAATATGAACGTGGTGGGGGATAAGTACTTAAGTACAAACTTTAGTGGCAGGCGAAGTGATTATATTGGGGCCCAGTAGAGCGCATCAAAATCACGACGGAAATTTAACGCCCAAAAATTCCGCGTAACTATTCAAAATTATTTTTTTTTTTTGTATTTTGAAAAAATGTACAAATAAAAGTAATACATTTATATCTTTGCTGTTTGCATATCAAGTTTAAAGGAAATCGATTTAGAAGTTTTGCAGAAAATCGCGAAAAACTGGAAAACCATTCAGTAATAATAATCGCACTTGGTTGATAGATTTTGGCCGAAACTTTCATGTCAGATGCGGTGTCATCTGTACCTAAACAGAATATCAATTTTGAGCTTTCTGTGGTTTTATCGAGAAATTTTGTCCACACTTCACACACTACATCCTTTTTTCGTAATCAGGAGACCTCAAATCATGTATTTCCGGCAAAACTCAATTTGAAAAATTTGACAGATCGCAATTTTTGGATCTTCCAGACATCTATGGAACTTCCATTTCTGTTTGGTTTTTTTTTTTTTTTTTTTTTTTTACTTTCTTTTACCAGGAAGTAGGGAGACATTAAATAATCAATTCCAAACATTAAATTTTCTATCATTTCTCTTGAGGAATCAGACAAAAATAAAAAATAGAAAGAATGAAAACAAAGCGATATCTCACGAACTAATAATTTCAACGAGTGTGTAGTATAAAACAAAACGAAATTTAAGGTTAAATATGTATTGGGAAGCGACATCATGTCACCCAATCTCTAACGGTATATTTCTATGGTAACATGGCTATTTTTCATCATTCACGCACGAATTTTATATTATTCAACAATATATATATATGTGTATATATATAATAATATATATATAAAGAATTTAATTATTCTTCAACTATTTGGAAGCTCTGTGGGCGATGTTGGAATGATGTTTCATAATATATAAACGTTGCATTACTCCAAGCATATGAAAGAAAATGCATACTGCAAGCTAAACATCGCCGAGCGTATTTATGCTGGTATAACCCGAAGGAAAAATATGGACAAGTGAATGAATGAAGGGAATAAGGACCAAAACTTTTTCCTTGAAAACTGGTGGGAGGATTTGGAAGTTTTAAAAGAAAATTTAGACATAGGTCTAGGGATTCCAAACTGGGGAAGTGTTGGAATGGAATCTAGGAGGCAGTATACCCAAAGTAAATGTCAATAATTATGAACGTTCTACAATTTTTAGTTTTTGAGCTATGCAGTTCATTACACAAATACGCACGAACACCCATACACACAGACATGCTTCCCTGGATAACCTCTTTCCTCTCTTTCCTGACCGTACCTACCCTTTCGGGTTTACCATCCCCCCGTTGCAAGCGATGGGACCGTTTAACAAGAGAGGGATGTCACCACCATGGGAAGACTTTTAGTGCAATACCTGACCATGGCAGAAGTAACGAGGCAGTCCCCCGCTTGACCCATTTAAGGGCAGGTTGAAATACGCTCAACCAGCGCGCAAAGTGATCCCGCAATGTGGTCACACTCCACTCCCAGAAGCTAGAGAAGGCACCCCCTAGCAGGCTCTGGTGAACCGCGTATACCCAGCAAATGGACTTCCAGCTATGGGCTTGGCACCGGGGTTTATTTTGAATTGCGAGTCTTTTCCCGCTAAACTCATGACCTCGGGCATTGGAGTTATTGGCTGAAACACGGCCACTACGAATCCTACCTCAACTGCAAGCTATTGGCTCGGAAATTGGGCGTTTGCGCCCAGAGTTCAGTAATTCAGCTCTAACGAGCTAGCATGACTGACCTCACGCCCGATGAATCTACAGATTCCTGTCCATTGCCTCAAGTATAGGCGTTCAATAACCCAGGAAACTTACAGGCAACCCTGCAAGGATAAGATTGGTTTGGGGTGAGGGATTCCCCAACCTGGAGAGCCAGAGGCTGATTGCACCTCGAAGGGTGGGGGCGATGGTGACGAAAACCACTTTTTCGGACTGAAGGGACTTTAAAATGTTATTTCCAGTGGAAACACGATATCGCAAATTTGAGTTGATCGCAATACTTTCTCTTACGGCAGTGGCAGAAAGTAAACCAAAATTATGTGAACAAGCTTTAATTTTGAAATAATTTCATTCCTAATTTACACTTTCTTTTACTATCGTAAGATTGAAATGTAATTAAAATAATACATTAAATCATGCAAATTCTTCGTTGCATTTTAAAGTTTGTACGCTCAAAAAAAAAATAAAGGTGGCGGAAGATTAACTTTTTTTCCTCCTGAAGAACAAATAAGTTTGGGAATCTCTGGTACAGTCTCTATAGCCATTTGACGATGTTTTTTGTAATGACTGTATATAAAATATACATAATAACTAAAAAAAACTAGGGCTCCAGGAAGACGAGATGTTGCCATGGAGTGTGGTGGTGCCATGCAGACGACAATGTTTTCTAACACCTGATAAAGTAAGTTATCTGGCCACCACCGCCTGCCTCTATGTACATAACGTTCGTCTCTCAAATAGATAACTATAAACATTTTAAAGAAACATAAAAAATCTGTTAAAAAAACACTCACACAGTTGCATTTTCCCTAATAGTCCACAAGACAGATTTTTCTTTTCATTAAGGAGATATTTAATTTCTTCTTAAATTTTCCAGGTCGTGGAATTGTGAAATATTTTTGTAACGGCATTTTAGAGGGGGAGCGTTAAGTTCAGCTCTCTCCGCAATAAATATAAATCCTAAAATTAGTAAAACTAACGTTTCCAATAAAAATGATATACTCAAATTAAGTAGTTAGAATGCCAAATTTAAAGAAAATTGTTAAAACAGTTTTGGAGAACATTTCGAAAAAATCAGTAAAGCCGACTAATGGATTTTGTAGGATCACGTCCTTTTTCAGTACAGGGTTCACATTATTTATATAATTATTGAGGGTAATTAAATATTAATAGAAGGAACCTCTGAACGAAAACTTTTATCAAGTAAGACAGTGAGAATTGTGACGTCAAATTTTCGAAACGGAATCTTCTCTGGGAATATAAGTTTTGAAGTCCACTACGTACTAGATTTCCTCTTCATAGGAGCCATTACAGCCCACTGTCCAGTGATGCAAAATGTTGTCTGTAACAAGAGAACATTGTCCAGAGGCCGACAGTGCAGTGAGAAGGATCAGGGCGTCCATGACCATAGATGTTGCGCCAAAAATGTTCTTTAAACTTGGTACCTTAGTTATTACACCATTTTATATTACACCAAACATTTTTCTAAGAAACTGATTTTGAGGGTGTCTTTGATGAGAGGCAAAGTGCTGTATAAGTGTAACGTTTTTCCCTCTAAACTAGCTACTGCAACTAGTTTTAAGTGGGTTTTCGTTTAGTTAAAATACTCTAAACTGCAATTTGAAAAACACCAATTTATTGTTTTACACAATAAATTATAAATACAACACTTAATAATAATTAATTCACAGTTTAAACCATAAAAGTTCACTTTGTTCACTTTTTATACACTTTTCACAAACGTACACTTCGTTTGTAACAAGAAACTCTGTAAACTAAATAACTCGACTTCAGCTGTGTTCACCTTTTATAGCAATGGAGAAGAAGGGTCTGGAACTTTCTCGACTCTTCTAGAAAAAGCTAGAGCGCGCCACCAGCGCTTCCTAGCGACCATTAGGAGAACTTCAGGTACCTGCTTTCTCTCCTAGATGGTACCAGTGGCTGTGTTACATAAGTATATATAGTGAAGTAACTGTAGTAATAATAATAATTATTATTATTGAATATGTGGATGGGTCCGCAATGCTGGATAACATCTGATATTTTATCCATGGTAACATGCACATTCCTTTTATTCCTCATCCGGTTTCGGATTTGCATCCATCATCAGAGCAAAATTTATTAAGTTTGATTAGAGAGTTCACTTCAACGTAATGTTTCTGTTTATATTCGATACTTGTTGGTTTGTTGATTGTATGAATGTACGGGAGGTTATAATATAAGGTTTAGTTACTTTGATTGTGTGTGTTTAATGACAAAATACAAATTATTCTAAAAATTATGATTAGACATTAAAAAATAGTGTATAATAAATAGTATGTCTTGAAGGATACTTTATAACTATATTTTAATAGTAGTGTTAAGTATGCTCAGTGTTTAATCAGGTCACTTTTATTAGGGAGGGGAGGATAAGAAATTTCAGGAGCATACTGTACTAATCATAATGATTGTAATAAAATTAAAAAATCAATTAGATTTCTCAACCATTTGTTTAATTATTATCTTCCACTTGTTCTAGGTTTTTACCAATCTCCTCAAAAACAAGTGGAAGATAATACATTAATAAAAAAAAAATTGAATAATTAATTAATTATTAGTGTTTGGAAAAAAATATGTGTAATTAATAAAACTATAAAATCTTTTAATTTTCTTTAAATTTATTTATTTTCAGAATCCGAACATAAAAGATCAGGGGGGGGGGTCCATGTTATAGGCATACCCAGATAGATAGGTAATCAGCCACTTGATTGTTTTTACCTTATTGCCCAGAGGACGGTCGTAATAATATAGATCAAAACCAAATAACATTGGTGAAATGCTGTCACAAATTCCTTGGAAACCTTTAAATTCAATTTCTATCGTAAAACGACTCAAAATACTTATACAAGCGATACATTTATATAACCGTACAATTACCTCTTTAAAAAAACACATTTAATAACAGAGTTGTTGTGGTTGGTTCCGCAGAGCTGGGAATTATCAAAGAGATACTTTCCGTGATAGCCCTGCTTCTTTTGTGTGCCAATCGACCGGTTTCGAAGGCGTTCGCCCATCATCAGGATGCTTTTTGTCAAACAGGTGATAACATAGATTTGCACAGAGCAAATTTACTTGATACACTGACTGGTCTTTAACCCTCTCTTAACCGCCCTCTCAACCTAGTTAGGCCCTAAAAAAAACATTTATAATAGACCAGTCAGTGTATCAACTAAATTTGCTCTGTGCAAATATATGTTTGATACAATGTTTGTGACAAATGCATCCTGTTGATGAGTGAACGTCCGAAACCGGTTGATGACCACAAAAAGACTACCACGGAAAATATCTCTCAGATTTAATAACAGTTTTCGAGGAAATTAAAAAAAAACTTATTCTGTAAAGTCCACTACCAGTAAGCCAATCATCTTCTAATTTGGAAATCTATCAGAATTCATGCACCTAATTGGAGGACCAAACATTGCACTGAAATGGTACTTTAGAGGAAAGGTAACGTTGCTGTTATCTCAGAATTTCTAAAAAAAAAAAAAAAAAAAAAAAAAAAAAAAAAAAAAAAAAAAAAAAAAAAAAAAAAAAAAAAAAAAAACCAATTTTCCCAGAATATATGAAGTTTGAAGAAAAAAGTTTTGAAATAATCGCAAAAAATTAGAAAAACTATTCAATAGAGTCGCACCTGCCGATGGTTAGATGAATTTTAACCGAAACATTCTTGTCCAGATGTGATGATGTTATCCAAACGGAATATAATGTTTATGCTGCCTGCGTTTAATCGTTTTTCAGATATTTCAATCCAGACGATAGAAAA
Organism: Triatoma infestans; assembly: GCA_011037195.1. NCBI lineage: Eukaryota > Metazoa > Arthropoda > Insecta > Hemiptera > Reduviidae > Triatoma > Triatoma infestans. Next base: position 57,295 of record JAAEAF010005202.1, read on the forward strand.
ACCATTTTCGACAAGAAAATTTTTTTTTCGATCTCAGAGGATCTCAAATTTCTCTTTAGATCACAATTTCGAAAACTTTGACAAGATCCAATCCAGGTTCAGTAGGAATATCAAATTTCAGATAGTTATATAATCTAGTTTCTGTGTGTCGTTTATCTGTTTCTAACTTATTTAGTATGAAATATGATTTATCTTAAATGAAATTTTCCACAATTCCAATCGACAACTTTTCTTCAAGTATGATACTTTGAAATGACCCAACCCAATTTGGATAATCTGACACGATTGCGATACTTCCCCCACCCCCCCAAAAAAGAAAAATAAGTAACTTCTATATTATATAATAATTCAGTATAAATAATTTAACTAATAATTACAAATAAAAAGAATTAAATAATTTAATTTTTTGTTGTTGTTATTATGGCACTACTGTCCTAAAGGACCCGGGCCACGTTCACAAGCTTCTGCCATATATCCCTTCTTTGGCCTTCATTCTCCACCCACTGGATGTATAGCAGAAGCTTGACGATTCTCCACCCACTGATAGGTGAAGTCATCTTGGAGATCGTCCAGCCAACGCAAGCGAGGTCTTCCTCTCCGGCGAACACCACCGGGAGGAGCCTTTTGGGCAGTCTAACCTCCTCCATTCTCTCCACATGACTTAACCAGAAAAGACGACCTTTCTTTATAAAGGTCACGATGTCTTCATTCTTTTACAGCTGGTACAATTCTTCATTTTTTCTAACGCTCCACTGGCCGTTCACAAAGCATGGGCCAAATATCTTTCTTAAGACCTTTCTTTCCCACACTCCATACAACCTTTCGCTCTCTTTAGACAGTATCCACGTCCGTCTCACTAGCATACGCTACAATTGGTCTTATTATAGTTCTATATATTAGAATCTTGGCGTCATGTGACAAAACTCTAAAGCGAACAGCCTTCGCTAATGCAAATAAGCATCTGTTACCAGCAGCTATTCGTGCTTTAATTTCGGATTCTATTTCATTTTTGTTCGTCACAACCACTCCCAGGTATTTGAAACTATCTCAGTTAAGAACTCGTGAGCATTAATTATCACCTTCTCAGGCATCGCAGCTTGGTTCCTGGATGATCTCATGAAAATAGTTTTTCTTCGTGACTCTCAAGCCAAGAGCCATAGCCTTTCTTTCAAATTCCTCCAGGGCCCCTTCCAATGCTGCTTTAGTGCGCCCAGTACATCGTCTGCATACACGAGGTGTTGGGTCAGTCTATAATAAATAGTACCTTTAGGGTTGGTCCTTATTGCTCTTACTGGCCATTCCAATGCCAGATTAAACAATGCCGGCGCTAGCGGGTCTCCGTGCCTCAAACCATTAGTGACAGAGAATATATCAGAGAGGACATTTTGTACTTTCACCCGGCATTTAGTTTCTTTTAAAGTCATTTCTGCCAGGGCTATCAACTTGATTGGGATTCCCAAACCTCTCATGCCTTTCTTAGTTCCATTCTGTGTAAAGAATCATAGGCTTGCTTGAAATCAACGAAAACACCGAGTCAGTAGAAATATCAACTTTCAGATGGCTACATAATCTAGTTTTTGAGTGTCGTTTATCTGTTTCTAACTTATTTAGGATGAAACATGATTTATCTTAAATGAAATTTTCCACAATTCCAATCGACAACTTTTCTTCAAGTATGATACTTTGAAATGACCCAACCCAATTTGGATAAGCTGATACTTCATTTGGATGATTGCGATACTTCTCTTAAAAAAAAAAAAAAAGTAACTTCTATATCATTTAATGATTCAATATAAATAATTTAACTAATAAATATAAATGAAAAGAATTAAATAATTTAAAATAATTGGAAGAAAATTTATCAGTTATGTTTATTAATACTCCAGTAAAAGAGGAGGTCATGTATTATATACAATAAATGTTATTTTATTTATTAATAAACAGCCACACAACTAAATATACTTGCTTGATTAGAAAGCAATATACCAGTAATTTAATGCTGCCAATTAATTATAATTTCACAATAAATTTAATATTCTGAAAGGTCGGAGAATACATTTAAGAAGAATGAGAGCGAATAAAAAAAGTGTAATAAACCCTCATAAACATGTGTTATATGTAGGCGTAGATCTGTATTAAATTAGCATTATTATATGGAACTAATATTAAGTTGAAATAATAATATTATGAATAACAGGTTGAGAATGATTGTACGTATTAGTAGAAATTATAATGTTAACATGTGTGGGGTCTGTCGGCTGGTTGGTTAGAAATATCAAGTAAAAAAGAAATAGATATAGAGCGAGGGAAATCATGTAATATTATAAATTTACATTCCTCTTTTATAGACAAACCTCAAATAAATCCATTCGTCTGTGCCATGATAAAGTGAAAATATTTGTAGATATCAGTGTACTTCACTTATCCCAGGCTATCAGGAGTGAAAATTAAGAAGTGTTGAGGAGCTGGTTGCAAAGTAGAGATTATTTCATGGGAAACTTCTTAACCGTATTTAAAGCACGTAATCAGAAAGTACTGAACCAAACAAAAGAGGACCAATTTGCAATTCTATCATGGAAGAAACCTGACCAAAAATATATTTGTTGGATACAATCCCATCTCATAAACCCACTTTCTATTAAGAATACTGTAATAAAACATAATCTATATTCTAATCAAATATGAATAGTACCTCTATATTGAATTCTATTAACTTTATACATTTTCTTATATATTTAAGTTTGAGGAAGTATTGAAATTGTGTCAAATTTTCGAAATTGAGTTGCATACCGGAAATACATTTTTTTTGAGATCTCGTGAGAGAAAAAAAAAATCTGGTGTGAAACACTCACACAAATTTCTCATACTCCAGTTCTCAAAATTATAATTGACAAATTTTATAGTTTGTGTACCAAATTTAATGAAATTCGTCGAAAACTGAAAAAAAACTGTTCAGTAAAAGCGCACTTCCGGTTTACTAATTTTCTTAAAACTTGGAATTTTGGCCATCTATTTATTTTAATTAATTTTCTTTGGATGATAGAATTATATAATCAACCATGATAGCACTTTAGAGAAAAACATAACCGCACCCCTCCCTAAAAGTACCATTAAATGAATTTTCCCAGAAAAATGTTTTAAATAAAAGTTGTACATCTTTGTATGCATAATATATACGAAGTTTCAAGAAAATCGCCGGAGCCAAGTTTGAGAAAAGTCGCGAAAATGTAAAAAAAAAAAAAAATCATTTAGTAAAGTGGTAAAGTAAATGCACTTCCGGTCATCAGGTTTTTTTCAAACTCGGAATCGCTACAACACAACTAATTCTAATTAACATTATTTACATGGCAGAATTGTCTAATAAACTGAAATAGCAGTTTAGAAGAAACAGTAACCACAACTCCTCCCCCAAAGGTACCCTTAAATGCATTCTTCCGGAGAAATGTTGCAAATAAACTTTGTAGCTCTTTGTATGTGTAGTTGATGTAACAAAGTTTCAAGAAAATCGTTGGAACCATCTTTGAGAAAATCTGAGAAAATTGGAAAAACTTAAAAAAAAAAACAACTAGTAAAGTGATTATTCCCGGTTCGAGGAATTTTGACGTATAACGTACTATCAGATCCCATGGTGAAGTTTTTTGAATATTCTACGGTTTTCGTTTTTGAGCTATGCTGTTCATATATATTACATATATACATACACACACATACAGACCATTTGCTAAAAACCACTTTTTTTGAACTGAGGGAACCTCAAAACGGATATTTCCGGTGAAAACTCGATATCGAAAATTTGTCACGATTACAATACTTCCGCTTAGTGGGAGAAAGAGAAAGTAATAATGTTTTTGGCGAATGTCTGTCTTGTCTGTCTGTCTCTCTGTATGTGTTTGTGTTTAAATTATAACGATCAATTTTCTTTGAACGTCATATTCTATGTAGTTACATAACGACCTATCACTCCTATTTTCCTCGGAAAATTTATATTTTGGGGGTTTTGGGTTTTGGGGGAACAGTAGGATTAAGCTTTCCTCTAAAGTACCACTTCTGTATTATGGTTCTGCCAACTCTACAATATTAATAAACGATGCAAGCATTGGTGGAATTCCAATTTTAAAGAAAATTGGTTGTCTGGAATTGACTGGACTTTAGAGAATAAGTTTTTCAATTAAAGTTATGACAATTGCATTAGGAGACGTATAAATGACCCACAACAGATATTTTGTTTTTCAAATCATATGTTTGTAGTAATTTGTACAAAATCAGCAGATCAAAATTTGCAATTAATTCGGGAAAAGGTAGAAGGTAAATAAAATTTAAATATAATTCCGTATGTAACGGAAAGATGGATGTATTTTTTTTTTTATTCTCTCTTACCCCCCTGGTAAAAGAGGAAGTACTGCGATGTGTCAAATTTTCGATATCGAGTTTTCACCGGAAATAAATGGTTGGAGACATCTTAATTATGAGAAAAATGTTTTTGTGAATGGTGTGCGTGTGTCTGTTAGAAAGTGAGGGAGAGAGAGAGAGGGATGGAGATTCATAATAAGAATTAAACAAAAAAGAAATAAGAAAAAAACAATAAAATAAATTAAATTATAATGGCAATATAAACTTAAATGAAAACTCTATAAATAACACAATAAACAATAGACTAGTATAGAATCTTTCTATAAATTAAATTCTATAATTAAAAATTTTCTATAAATTAAACTTTCTTTTAAAAAACTAATTAAACACATCTCTCTACCTACATACCAAAACTCTTGCATTTCTAAAGTACGAACAACAACCAAGAAATGAAACATTTCTTTAAATTCTTCAGAATTGCACATATATAAACTGCTTTGTATAGAAGAGACGGTAATTAAGGACAAGAAGTTCGCGTCGAACATATTATTTTGATCTAAATCTTGGTACAAGTGATCAACATTGTAAACAGCTTCTTATAAGTCTGTTGGTAAATCCCATTCTGTGTTCTGGGTGTCTGTGTAAATGAGAACCAAATATCTCAAAAAAAAGGAACCTCCCAAGAAGCTCATACTTGTTATTCCGTTTAGACAACGCCATGTTTCTGTTAATACGGTTTGGTCAAAATTAATTTCCCGGTAGAGGGCGACTTTACTGAATGGTATTCGCTATTTTTTCCAAAATGGGTCCAACAATTTTCTTTAAAGTTCATATATATACTATCTAACCTCATAAATGCCTATCACTTTTATTTGTAGCCTTTTCCCGAAAAAACTGATTGAATCTGTGTCCTCAAGCGTTAGTCTAGTGGCTAGCGCACCCGCCTTTCGTGCGAGAATTCAGGGTTCGATTCCCGTGAGGGCAAAGTCGGTGTTGTCCCAGCGTCGTGATAAAAAGTGGGAAGCTACAGTGAGCAGTGCCCTAGGTAGCGAAGGCTGGAACTAAATGGCGTGGGAACTGCAACGTGCTTACCACACGCCCCCCCATTCAAATCGCCGTCTAGTAAGCCTTAGTCCTTCATGGGCTGTTGCGCCATAGGGTTTTTTTCTTTCTGAGGAATCTGTGACAAATTTCAAATGTTAATTGGATTTGTTCAATGTTGTTCTATTCAATCACTTCAACTACTACCTGCCTTGGGTAATATACTTTAACCTCTTCTAAATTTATGTCAGGGCAAATGAGGGAAACTTCAACTTTAAAGAATTTTATAACAGCGGTTAATGAAAGTCGTTTGAGTATTGCAGACCAGATTTTTTTTATCTATTTTGGAAAAATTATCGATTCTTTTACATTGTGAAAAAAAAGAGTACTTTTGTGCAAAAACTTAATCTCCTTTGAAAATTGAAAGTAATAACATATTGTAATTATTAAACATGTGTTTTAAATAATCGATTACACATGTGAAAATGTCTGTTTACTAATGATGACAAATATACGTAGAATAATAAATTAAGCTGTTTGAACACTGGAATACTATAGCGACAGTACCGTCGGCTATGATGATATCACACTGTTGTCCCTGGGTAAATTGCTAAGGTGGTATCAAACAATCGATAGATAAATCAAGGTATCTACAGCGAGGAAGATCTATTCCGGTTTGCATTTGTAGAATATGTAGATGCCTCTAAAGTGATGTGTGTGGTGGGGGTGAGCTATAAACTTGGCCTATTATAACCTTTCTTGCACACATCCAAGAGTTACACACATTGGCTACCTGTACAGGCTATGTGTAACGTGGGAATGTGGAGGCGGCATGGTTGTTGCATAATATGAAACATATGGGAAGTAGTTGGAGTGTTATTTTACTATCGAGATGTTTCAAATAAAGGTGATATTTATGTTATGTGTACATGGCAAGGTTTCTTCAACAAGGGACAAGCAATCTCGAAGCCACGAACTTCATGACAGAGCTACTTTCATGGAATGAGGCTCGCCCTGCCAGTTTTTCAAAATTAATCTAATGTATGTGTACATTCTGTTCGAAATTTAAAGAAAATGTGAAAAAAAAAATTGCATTAAAGTCGCACATCTGGTTGATGCAACAGGTTGATCCGGTTGAAAATGCAGTCAGTACCTAAAGTGGTATACCAAATTTGAGTTTTGGTGATTTTTCATTTTTGACAAATTTTGTTCCCTAAAAACTTTTTTTCTCCCCCCCCCCCGGAAACATGTATTCCAATTTCTACAAAGGCTAACCCGAATCTTCGCTAATAATCAATAAAATAATAAAGTGCGATCAGAAATCATCTGATATTGAATTTCTATAAAAATTTTGGAAAAATCAAACAATCAATAAAAAAAAATAATGACTTAATTTCAATACAGTAAAAAAAAAAAATACATTAATTTTTCAAAACTTATTTTGAATCAAACAGGTATTAATAAATAGATTTTATATTCAATTAAAAACAAATTTTGAATTGTTATTAGGAGTATGGAAGTTGTAACTATATATTAAAAAAAAAAAACATGCATAAGTAAATAAATCACAAGTCACAGTGAGCTAACTGAATTATGCTAAAGATCATCGAATTAAAGGACCAACGAGAGGTTTTTTTTTTTTTTTTTTTTTTTTTTTTTTACGTTTAAACTGTGAAAGATTGGATGCAAAGGGAGTAACTGTACAGAATGAGGAGAAAAATTTATTATTCATGAGAAAATGATATTTCAGGAGAAAGAGAGAGACACAGAGAGAGAGTGAATAAGAGAAAAATCACAGCTGCTGAACCATTAATAACGATTAAATCTCATGCAAAATTTAAATTAGACTGCCTAAGTCATTTATCAGGTTAAGACTAAGATCCCCTCCTCCCACGCTTCCTCTCCCGAAGCTTACTTGAATAAAGGAAGGGCATGCCATTCATCGGGAGAACTTGTTTTGCAAGAATGACGTATGATTGCACACCTTAGTTCAGCTATAGTAATGAATGCAAAGATCAATATACCAAAATCAACAAGAACTCCCACCACTCAATTTAATAATGATAACGATAATTTTCTTCTCTCTCTTAGCAGAAATTTCAATCATCACAAAGACAAATTATCAGAAAAATTAGTATCCTTTCTTTACTACCCCTCAGAAATTGTTAAACTGCGTAAATAAAATAACAGTTACAAAAAAAAAAAAAAAAAAATATATTAACAAAACAAAAAGAATGACAAAAATGGTAATAAAAAAGGCCTGCTAAATGTGTACCTACTGTTCCCCATCAAATAATGCAAAAAACTGTGCAAAAAAAAAAAGAAATAAATAAATTTGCTTGCAGCGAATTCTTTGTACTAAGCCTGTGGCCATATTTATATATATAATGTATATAGATTTTAGCATAATGATAGTCGGGCCTAAACAATTTAACGATGAGTGGAGGAGGTCAGCAGATAGCTAGGGAGGGAGGACCACAGGGAGTGAAGATCCCAACGGATGGGATTATCTGTGGAGGGAGGCTGCCGTATAGCGATGTATCCAGCAAACTCGCCTTGTTTTCCACCAGTTTGGATTATCATGTTTATATATATATATATATGTATGTATATGTATATATATAGCGAGCGTAAATCGATCCTGGGCAAAGCAGGCGAGGAGAAAGAACGTAGAGAAACGGTCCATATTACTATTTTGTACCACAAATTATGAAAATTACCAAACTGAAAAAGCTGAATACACACAAATTATAGGCAATTTTGTGTTTTTTTATTTTTATTGCTACTAAAAAACAGCCGGAGGAAAATTTGTCGTCATCTGCAAAAAAATAAAAAAGGAAAAGATAAAAAATGAATATTTAAATATGCGTGAGAAAGCGTAAATTAACATAATATGATGTTTTTTTTTATTTATTTTATTTTAAATATTATAAAATAACACCTCATTTATTTTAATTAGGCAATCAGCTGATTTATATTTAGTTTTTTTGGGGGGAGGTTAAAAATAGCAAAACCAATTATGAATTTATTAGAACAGCTTTTTGTTTTATATGGACATTTATTTAATCGTTTAATAAATTTATAACTTTATATAAACATTTTATTTAAAATTTATTTGCAAATATTTATTTACTTATAATTTAACTTAATTCTGTATATTAATTTAAAAGATCCAAAAAGAAAGCTTCATCAGAAATACGTCCAGTTGAATAAGTACAATTTCAAGTGATTCAATCAAGTTATGATGGATGAGAATAGTGAATTTCGGTCTTCTTTTTTTTTAAAAAAAAACAAACATATTTTTGCCAACGTTTCCACAAATATATATTCGTCTTTATCAAGGTATAAAAATAATAAATGTTAACACTACAAAACGTGACACTTAAACATTTTATTTTTGTAAAATTAGTATGTGGAATAGTGACTATTCTCCTGGGGTGTTGCAATGTTTCCATCTACTAATTTTCCAAAAATAAAATGTTAACTGTCATGTTTTGAGAAGTTTTACATAATTTTATTTTTATACCTTGATAAAGATAATATGTATTTGTCGAAACGTTGGCAAAAATTATAAGTTTTTTTTATTTTTTTTATTTTTAAAGACAGAATCTCACTATCCTTATCCATCACATTATGAACGGTCAAGAAAAATCTTCCATAATCAATTTATGTTTAACCTAAAAGAACAATGACCCAATTATGTCGTATCATCCATTGAAAAGAATACTGTTGGCACACAATCAAATTTATAATTCTTTCTTTATTTCTTGAACTATCTACTTGTTGAAATATCTAGCGGTAGTCTATTTCACTTATATAATTAATAAAATCATCACTTCAGCAATATTTTCCGAAACAATGGAAATACTCTAAAATTTATAGTTTTGTCTAAGCCTGGTATAGGATAGTAAGTTTGTTAGGTAGTTACCGGCCTATTAATTATTAGCCTGCGTAATACGCTCAGTAAAATAGATGAAAAAGGTTATTCATAATATAATCAATCAGCATTTATCCGATAATAATATAATAATGAACAGGTTGTTTCCGAAAAAGTCATTCTATTATTACAGGGCGATTGGCGCCACTGGTTGACAATATTACTGAGAAATACAATGAAAGAAAGCACAAAGGTACCGTTTGGCATGTCGAACTCATCTACAAGATCATAATAATATATGGTTTTGCTGCTCAGCTAGTAAAATTAGTAAACAGTTATCTCTCTGACAGACCTTTCCAGGTTCAAGAAGATGACTACTGTCAGACAGAAGATGTCTGATGTCGGGGTTTCCTCAGGGTTCACTCCTTGAGCCGGTACTCTTCACCATGTTCATTAATGACATACCAGTAAAAGATAATATACTGCTGTCCCGGTTTGCTGATGACACAGCTCTGTACGTGTCGTCATGGCGAACGGACACAATTACTGACAGACTGACTCAACACTTCCATAGTATTTTAAAATACTTCCACAAATGGAAAATTGAAATAAACATAGAAAAAACACAAGCACTCCTGTTTACCAAAAGAAGACCAAATCTACAACAACAAATAATAGTATAAATCAATGCAATAGAATGGACTCCCAGTGTCAAGTACTTTGGGGGTCACACTGGACAGCTCACTAACTTTTACTTCACATATTAATGTAAGAGTACAGAAATGTAAAGGGGCTATAGTTCAACTCTTTCCACTTTTAAATAGAAACTCCACATTGAGTGTTAGCAATAAGATATTGATATACAAGGTGCTGCTGAGACCTGCACTCACCTATGCTGCTCCATGTTAGAGTATAACTAGTGAGATCAACCTAAGGAAATTGCAGAGAATGCAAAATCAGTTTTTAAGGTTTGCCATTGATGCTCCTAAATGCACCCCAATTAGTAATGAGTAAACGGAGGTGCAGTACATCAAAGATAAACTGCGAGAAATTTGTTGCAATTTTTTTGAAAATGCTTCATTTAATGATAATACATTAATTAAAAGTATAGACAGTTACAACACTAAGAGCAGCTATAAATATAAGAGAATAAGACATATAATAAGTCCACCACAATAGTAATAGCTTTGTGTTAGAGTTGGGTTTTTTATTTGTCATTTTTCCCAACAAATCTACTTGTTTAATAAAATAGTCAAGAAGAAACTATAAAGAAAGAGGAAAAGAAGTTGTACCTGGTACTCTTGAAGTACTTTGAAATATGTATATATCTGACAATAAATAAACATTTTTAATTAATTAATAAAAAGAACTATCTACCACTTCCAGTAGATCGTGCTAATTTATCAAACTTAGTATGGTCCTAGTAAAAACGCTGACAAATATCGGCACCTAAAAGGAGAAATGTGGCAGCTATACAAATTTGGAAAGCTGAGCCAGCTGGGATCTCCTGCTCAGAATGAGAGAGATGTAAGCTGGTGCAGAAGACCGAGATCCGAGAGAAGCACTAGGTATTTGGTGGCTACAGAATGTGGAAGAATGCATAAAAAAAAAAGGGGTTGTCGAATTGTGGAAGAAGAGAAGAAAAGTTACGGACGTTGCTGAATATGAAAAGTCTTCTAAAAGAGGCCGAAGGGCCGAAGAAACGAAGGGCTATAGAGTCAGAGGAAAAAAATGAAGAAGGAGATTTTAGTAAATATTAAAATATAACGGAGTATTGTTTTATAGACCATAGGTTGGCTACGTTTACTTTCTCTTGCTCCAACTAAGAAGAGAAACTACTGTAATCGTGTCAAAATTTTCGATATCGAGTTTTCACCGGAAATACAAGTTCAAAAGTCCCCTGAGTCAGAAAAAGTGATTTTTCACTTTGTGCATTTGAACAGTAGAACTCAAAAAAAAAAAAAAGAAAAAACGCAGAAGATACAAACTTGATATTCCTTCCGTTCAGCTATCATCATGGGATCCGACAGCAAGATATCTATAAAAATTCCTCAACCGGAAGTACCAATTAACTGTATGGTTTTATTTTTTTCAGTTTTTTTGCGATTTTTTTTGAAAATGGCTCTAACCATTTTTTTTTTTACTTAGCGTATAACAACTACACATATTAAGAGCTACAATTTTTATTTGAAGAAAAGTAGGCTTTTGGGGGATAAGTGGGGTAATGATTTCCTCTAAAAGGCTAATTTAGTTTATTATACAATTCCTTCATTTAAATAATATTAATCAGAATTAAATATGTTGCCAAATTTGTGAGTTTGGAAAAATTTGTATGACCGGAAGTGAGTTGAATATTTTTTTTTTATTTCACTTTTCTGCGAATTTCTCTATAAAAACACCAAATTAATGTCATTAAATTTGTTATACTAATTACAAATAAGAGAGACCTATCACTTTTATTTGAAACATTTTTCCAAAAAAAGTTCATTTGAAGGAGTTTTGGGTGGGATATAAGCTTAAGCTTTCCTCAGAAAGATGGTTTTTATTAAGTTTAGATTCACCCGTTGAACTTGTAACAAGAGTTTTGGAAGTTTGGAGAAAATTTATCACTTACGAATGTGGAAATCGCAGTAAGAGAAAATCCGTGTGAGTGTTTCACTCCAGATTTTTTTTTTTTCAATTTTAAATAACGAAGATTGGAGTCTACTTAATATGAATTATATACATACAAAGTGAGGGACAAACCTATTCAATTTAAAATATTACAGCTCGACAACAAGTTTCTCTCTCACTCTCTCCGTCACACACATACATACCAACAAACACACATACATACATACACACCAAAGACGTATATTCAAAAGAAAAATTGAATTTCCATTCTTAAAAAGCAGATTATGTCCTTCAAAATTTATTACTGGCCATAAATCAACAGGACAATCAGGCAGAGAAATCCATTAATATATTTTTTTCTTTTTATGATTATTGCAACAAGCAATTTATCAACGGTTTCAATTTGAATTTATTATCAAT